>UELX01001911.1:0-11940 GCA_900480035.1 Eupelmus urozonus
GATACAGAGAGTGAGTGAGAGAGAGAGAGAGAGAGAGAGAGAGAGAGAGAGAGAGAGAGAAGGGTTGGCAAACAAATGTGCACTAATTTTAGAACAATCGGTTTTCGATAATCTATAATTATCTATTGCACAAATTTTGCCCCAAGTATTACAAAAAGATTTTTTTTATCCAAGGCGCTGACATTTTTTCATGCAGTACTCTTTTGTCGATCGAGTGATTGTAGAGAGTGCATTGATGGATAAATATTAAAGTTAACATAAAAGAAAAATTCTTGTAACTACTTTTGATCATAATTTTTAACTTCAAGTACGGTATTGCATCTATGATCACTCACATTGAAAACTGACTGAAAGGCGCCATAGTATTTAAAGTAAATTAACCTTTATAAAAATAAATTTCCAAATATTTAATTAAACTTTTTCAATTTCAAGTATACATTGTAATACAAAAAAAGAAAATATCATTATTGATCTTTATTTTTTCAAGTTGATCTTTATCTAATAAAATATTTCAATAAATATATCTCTTATATTTTTTCATTAAATTAAAAATAATAAATTAAGGGTAAAGTAATACACATAATGTAAGTCCAATAATATCCTTCAAAACAACATCACGATCAGTCTCTCCTAAAGAAAGTGCAGCAATCAAGTTTCAATAAAAACTTTGAAAACATATAGAATTCCTAGCATTTTATATATAACCTTGCGCGGCGTGCCGAGCCGTAAATGGCGAAATTCCTCAGCGCAGGGGCGATAAAGCATCAAGCGATCGGCTTTATTATTGTGCGTAGACGCGCCTGCCGCGAGCGACGTTAACTGGCTGCATGGCTGAGCGTCCGAGCGTTTATATTGTGGTACTGTGCAAAATATATTATTCTGCAGGGGGCTTGATGGAGATGTTTTTGGATTAGGATTGATTTGTTGGCAGAAAAGCAGGAAGCCACCAAGAGCTGTGTGAAAACACGATAAAACAAGATTTTTTAAAATTCTTGTTTTGATCCTAGAAAGGAGAACTGAAAATACAGTTCTACCAATGGATGAAGTGGAAAAAAAGGAAAAAAATTGAAGTGCAAAAAATGATTTGATTGAACATGAAGATGCGACCGTATAAATGTAAAAAAATACAATATTTTTTTTTGAATATATTAATGACGAAAAATTAATCTTTCTAATGTGATAGATATACCGGAATAAGATAATAGTGCAGAGATTAAAAGAAAGTATGCTTCCACATATTTCTAATAGTTCTTAAAAATGGTTGCATATAATATTGATGTATTTATAGTTGCACAAACAATATTTAATACTTTAAGTATATTTTTATATTAAATTATTCATAATCATCGTAAGAAATGATAAGACTTTTTCTGATAGATAACAAAAAATTATAATGTATAAATAATTTTATAGATTTTTTTAACGAAGTCTATTGTTTATTTTCATTAGTTATAGTCAAATTTCTTATAACTTTGATTCTTTCAGAGAATGAAATTTTTTACAAACTATTTTCTTTTTTATTCTACAGACTCTACTTATATTCTTAAATATTTCACTATATATCGTCTGACCAAATCTTGCCACGATCTACTTAAGCACATCAAAACTTTGCAATTTAATCATTCAAATAAAGCTTAAATAAACTTAAAAATTTGAAAAACTCTCATAATTACTCCAACCATCGCCCTATTCTCTAGCACAGCCTATACATTCGTTTCGATTCCGCGCTTACCTCCCCCACAGTACAATCACAGAGCCTGCACTCCATATAAACGCGCGACGCGTGCGAATGGCTCCCATCGCGCTGCAATTGCCTCTCGCCCCTGCGACGCTAAAATAAAATTTTATCCCCTTCTTCTGTCTGTCTCTCTCTCTCTCTCTCTCTCGCTCTCGCTCTCCTTCTAATTTTACAGCCGGCTGTTTCCGGCCGATTCAATTCGCTGGCGTCCCTTTTTTTTGCGCGCGCGCAGTCTTAAGCCTAGCCTCAAAGTTATCGATAAGCGGTGTGGCTCCTGCAACGATTATGGCTTGGGATGGCTCTGCGCATGTGCCGGAGAGAGCCGTTCGGCTAATTGGCGAGTCTAATGGACGTTTAGTTTCTGGGTTTGTTTTCCGGGGGACGGTTTACTCGAGCAATGTTTTTTCTTGTACGAGAGTCGATGATTACCATTTTATTTTTGTTCTCTTCGAACTTTGTAATGTTTGGTTTTATTGCCGAAGCAGGAATATGATCTTGTAATAAAACATTTTGTAAATTCCTGTTGAACCATAAGAAATTTGAAAAGGGTATAGGTTAAAAAATGTTGTGTAACAAGTTGTTTTTTTTTACATAATTTTTAAAACTTATAAAATATTAGGTGATACTAGTGAATTAATTTAAACTATGGCCTGGGGCTATTAATAAATATAATGAATTGTACAAATCTAAAATATAGTTGTCCTCCTTAATGATACACTCTATCTCTAAGAATAAAGTTTGATTAAATTTTTTTTAAATATTAAAAATACTTTTAAATTGATGAGACAAATAAATAAAAATTCAATCAGACTTACTATAGATAGGACGATAGAGTGTACTGTTAAAGGGGGTGACTATGGTTTTACATAATCTATTATACTTATTTAGTTGTAAGTATTTTCTAACAGTTCTTTGCGATGTCTACTTGTTGGGTAAAAACTAAGTTTCGGATCCGTCAATTTTCAATTTTTCGAATATCTCGTATGTTCTTGCAATCTTTTAGAATTGCATGGAAGTTTTGTCCTTAAAACAACAAGGTAGCGTACAAAATTAAAAATCAAATGCGTAATAATTGTTTCCCATATTTTTTTTAGTATTATGGCCATGATTATATTCAAATTTAGTAATAAATTAGTTAAATGTTAAATATTAATTCATTGTTTTAATTTTTAAATTTATTTAAGATTAAATTTAGTTTAAAATTTTAATCTTTGTTTTATACTGACTTATAAAATCATAAAATTATTTACAAACACAATATGAAATTAAACACAAAAACGATATTTAATTTTAAGTTTTTAGTTTTAAAGCTCGTATAATAAATGCGTAGATAACATGAATCTGGCAGTTAGTTAAACAATGCGAAGTTAAAATTAGAGAATCGACTTCTCTTATCTCATCGTAATGCTGGTACTACGTCTATGCATCTGTTATTAAATTACTCAACATTTTTTAAATTACGAACCTTATAAAATAAAATACATTTTTTAATTAGATTATTTAAAATTGTTTTTTTATTAAATTATTTGCACTTTTTAATCATATCTAAAATTAGGATGAATAATGCCTCAAAATAAAGAAATAAAATAGATAGCGGATTTTAAACACAAAATATCATTACTTGATATATTTAGTTAAATAAATTAAATGACTTCATAAAATCAATTATAATTTTTTTGAAAACAATAGCGAGATAAAACAATTTGAACAAACATCAAAATCTGTCAATTAATTTTATGGAGTCCAATTTTTTTATATTTTATCTACTTGAAATAAAATATGTAGAACATTCTTGTATTTTAATAATTTAGTAATTAAATATTTGATTCCAATAAGCTAAAATTAAATTTTTCTAATTTACTTAAATCTTCAATAAAAGAACTAAAATATCAAGTAGAAGCAAATTGTTAATTAATTTTGCAAGACTGTAATATTAAATTCATTTAATATTATCCTAGAAGGTCTAAAATTTATACGATAATCCCAAAGTTCTCAAATAATTTCAATCCTTTCCGTAGAATACCTAATATTTCTTATTATTAACGAATTTCACATTTAGTTAAATCTATTAAACTTTAGCAATCTGCACACTTTATTGCTATCCTTATAAATAACCACGAAAAAAATGCTAACAGCTCCATAAAAAAAATGTAATCTTTCCTCCTTAACATTCTTATCTCCCAATCATTCCATAATCGACACCCTTACCAAATCCTCCAACCAAACCCCTTTCCATAAATACCCAATTAACCACCAAACTCACCAACCAACCCCCTCCAACCCCCACCAAAATCATTTCCTTCACGCAAAACGCGTAATTTCCCATCGACGCTGCCTCCAAACATCCAGCCCACCCTGTACATCGCGAGCGCGCGCGCGCCCAGCAGAGATTGATAGCCGTGGGGGATGTTTTGGCAGCGCATGGTTTTATTGGCGGGTTTCACGAGCGCCGGCTAGCCGCTTAAAGCTTCGCGCGCGCCAGCCGTGCATGATGCACTCACGTTTATTAAAAGCTAGAGCGCGCGCGCCAGCGGCATGGCCTATCAATCGCAGCGATGACTCCTGGCGGTAGTCCTGCGGCTTAGCGGGCTCCTTTGTTGATTATGATCGAGTTTAGGGCCGTCTTGGAAAAGTTTCGTCTAATTGCCGGAGGAGATTGTTTTTTCGCTGGGGTGAGATTGATTTCGCAGAGTGAAGTTGGTGTTATTGGTTGGGCTGGCGGGGGAGTTAGTGGGTTTTGAGAGGTTTGGATTAGGGATTTGGTTATGAGATAATGATGGGGGTATTGAGCGCCGGAAGTCGTTAAGTTTTTTTAGTTGCGTTAGTTATTAGGAGATTGATAAGAATGTGATTATGATTTTTTGTGATGACAGATTAATCATTGTTTTTATTTGCAAATTTCAGATTTTATGCATTGTAACTTAAAAAGGTTGAAAAATATGTCCGATGTATTTATATTATCCTGTGTCGTCTTAAATTTATTTTAATAAGCGAATTAATTCATTAATAAGCGAGCAAACACCTATAAATAATGAATTACAAACGTAAATACCGGTAAGAAACCCTGCTCTACTCATTTTATTCGGTAAAGAGCAAATAAAACTCTGTCGTTTTCTCATTGTTTCTTGAAATCGTCAAATTAAGCATATTTTGCACTTTTCCGTAGAAAACGCGATCCGAATGCGCGGCAATGATTAAAACGGCATTAAAAGCGGTATTAAAAAATTAATAAATGCAACCTTAATTAAAATTTAAATGAAACTTTATTGCTCCCGACTCTCCGTGGTCGCGCCAAACGATTTCATCACGTGAATCTCGCGCAAATAAAAACAAGAATAATCATCCGCATTATTATTTTCTAACTATACGTAATAATAATCGTGCTCCTTCCGGTTAGCCTCTCGAAGATCGTAATAAAATCTCATCCCTTTCAGGTCGGTTTTTCCGGCCTTTGATACGGCCACGGCGTTCTTATCATCCTTTTTTTTGCGGAAAGGACTGCTTCTAATCTGGGCGCACGGCCACCGAGATTACCCAGGGATATGGGTTCTCGATGATCGGGCTTTAAGCAGGTGTACATTCTCCGCGTAATTACTCCTTTCACTCGTGGCTTTCTTTTTCTTTTGGATTTTCTCCTCGGCTTTATATCTCACGGCTTTTGACACTTGCTTTTCGAGGATCTTTTGAGAGGGTGTCTTAATGGGTTGGAGTACGGAGGTGATCAAGGTGTGCGATCGTTTTTGGAGCTTGGATTATATAAAGGGATGTGCGGAGTTTATTAGGTAAGGGTGATTCTTATGCAATATGATTATGTTTTCGCAAATCGTTAAATCATTTTTTATAGATGAAAATATTGTTTTATTTTTGAACATTAAAAATCAGTGTGATTGTAAAAATTTATGTGTTTAAATATTATTGGTTAAGATATCTCTTTGTTATTGCAATTGTGATGAGAATCCATGTATTTTATTTAGCTTTCAGTTTCATAAAAATATATGTCGATAAATTGTTGTTCTCCGTTAAGGCAATAACTAAATAAAGAGAAAATTTCTTGAAAATAAAAATCAAATTAAAAAAAAAAATAAGTTTTGTTATAACAAAAAGGGTTTCATCCTATTTATATCACCTTAACTTTTTTTAATTTTGTAGAAATTTTATTTTTCTACATTTAATATGAAAAATGTTTTAAATTATAGATATTTAATAAATGACTATTCAAAAAAGATGATTTTTTTTAAATATAAATGAATGTCAGAATGTGTAGTATCATCGACGCTGGAAAATTAAAAGCGATGAAAACCACTAGATTTTTAATTATACGTGACATGCAGAATACACATTTTAAACCCTTTCAAATAAAATTAAATTCTGTACTTCGCTATTCCAACAGTGCTAATATTACATTTTTCATTATTATGGAAAAATTAGTTTTATTAAACAATTTTAGAAATCATATATGTAGTATCATGATATAATCAATACACAATTCTTAAACCATTAAAATCACTAAAAAAAAATCTGTTACCAAAAAAAGATATCTAACGATAATTAAAGTAGATACTTGAAAAAAAACTTTTATCTTAATGAGTTTGTTTTAGAATTTAATAATTTCTTTGTTATTCTCAAACACAAGAGTTATAGCAATTAAACAAAATCTATTACGTGCACAACCAGCAAAACAAAATTGATTGGCAAAAGCGAGCACCAGAAAGCGTCAGTATAGAAGTTTTCGTTAGCCCGGCCTAGCCTAGATATAAACACGACATGTAATTGCAATTACGCGTCATAATTAAGGGCAGGGCGTTAATTAAAGATTAAGATACTACGCCTGGATGGGCGGACGTGCCAGCGCAAACTTAGCTTAAAAAGGTGGGCGTAGCTCGCTCGACGCCTTTAATAAAGTCACCCGATATAATCCTTTTATAATCCGAAGCCCGACGTGATTCTGGGCGTGCGAAAATCAAAGTGGTTAAAGTTTGAAGTTCTGTAGATCTAATTCTAGTTTTCAGAAAGTTTAAGTTAAACTGTAAGATTTCTTTACATAGGCTTGTATCCTTTATGGGTGGTTTTAATTTTCGTTGGTTTTCTGAAAGTAAGACGGGATGTTGATTTTTATTCATCGGCAGCTGATGCGTACGGTTTTAATAAATCATAACGCGTTTTTTATGTAAATTTTTGCAGATTTTGTGACATCTTCAAAATTGAAAAAGATATTGCGCACTAAAATTTTTGTGACGTAATTCATTAAATAATATGGCAACCTTTAAAATCCCAACGGATTGACGTCACCCGAAGAAACTTTAACAAAGTAAAACTTTTGTAGTTACAGTTTAATCTTGCAAAAGTGTCGACTTTAATTAAAGGAAAATATATTAACATTTGTTTTTTATATGTAAAATTATTTTTTAGAATTCTTTCACACTTATCATATTCTGTCATAATTTACTGAAAAATTGTATAAAGTACAATTTAGATTATTAAAACTTGTTATTTTAAAGTATACAAGAACGTATAATAATAGAAAAATCATATATATTTTTAATAGAACTAAGGTGTTCAAAAGAATTTTTCCAATAAATAATTTTGCCAATATATAATTGTGCCAATTTTGCAATATTTTTATTCCAGAATAATGCGGAATTATATCGCTCACTAATGTAAAGCATTGATGTGAAGCATTGATTTCAACTGAAGTTTCTGTATACTATATACATGATTATGTACACATCCCATCCAATTGACCTATATTACATATATGCTCTATTCATGCGATTAGATGCTTTGATTAATAATCTTTCAATATGAATGCCTTAGCTTAATTAAAGCAACTTATAAAAAGAAGGCTTACGATGAACAAAGAAATTTAAAAGTTATTATATTTCGTACTTTTTTAATAATTGTTTTTAATATGAACCCGTATTATTATCTTAACTTTGGCTAAGCATGCCAGAAAATTATAATGAACTTTGACATTGTAGACCCGTTATTGTTAAGAACTTTATCAGTTAATTATTAATTTTAAACTGATTTTTATATGTAATTGTAATTTAGAACTTTAAAATTTAAGCAATTAATAAGAATTATTTTTGTTTTCCGTAAAATTTAAGTGAGATTTCTAAACAGACAACAAAATCCTATATTAAAACTTCCATATTTATGAAGAGCATTGTATTAAAAGAGACTAGAAATATATTTTATAACAATAAAATAATATTTCTATTATGTACAGATACTAATTCATAATTATAGATAATTAGTAGAAAAAAATTACTTCCTTACTGAAAAGTTCAAGCTCGAAACTTAAAACTTAATCCCGAAAAGCAAACGTCTCATTTAATCAGCCCCAGCGAAAAGGTTAAAACTAGACTTGCCGCACGCCGAGCTACAGATGAGGCGGCCTTGCAATCGCGAGTAGTAAAATTCGATCGAGTCAGGCGCCGGATTATTATCATGACCCCGTGGAGGCGCGTCTACCTCCCGACGGCTCGACAAACACGTAAAAAAGGCCAAGGAAAACAAAAAGAAGGCGGAAAAAAAATAGAAGGAGGCACGAGACAGGGAGAGGCGAAGCTAGCGTAAATTGAGCTTACAATCCAATCAGGCGGCTCCGAGTCTCGAGGAGCTTGAGCGTCAGGTAAAAGAAGCAGGAGAGAAAGTGAGAGAGCGAGAAGGATGAAAAGAGAATGAGGAGCGGATAAGACGACTACGGAGTAATAGATAGATTGTAAGGGAAATAGGCGAGAAGGGGGGAAGAAATTTCATTGATTGACGGAAGTGTTTAGTATTTTGTCTGTAATTACTACTTGCCGTGAATCAAAGTGGGCGTTTACTTTATATTAGCGGGAATTTGATTTAGGAATTGCGCAGTTTTATTCGTGACGCGGGGAAAAAGTGAAAGGTAACTGAATACGATGACCTGTATCCTTTTAGATTTGATCGATAAGGTTTTGAAACGTGATACTTGTACAGCGATGCAATTTTGAAGGGAGTTTGAATATTGATGTTCGATAAATCTTGTATATCGTGACGAAATGTTTATCGGGGTTTCGTGGAAAAGTTATTTTTGGGAAAATGGAATTATGAAAATTTTGTCATATTCCGAAAATTGTAGAGAAAGATTGTTTAACTTTTAGAGTGTTCCGTGAAAATTAATTCCGGAAAAAAATGCTTTTAATCGGATATTTGAAACTCCACACTGGAGCCGGGAACTTCATTTGCTGCTTTTTATCGCAGTTACGTGTTTTTAAAAGTTTTAAAAGTTTATTATTTTGTCTCTCTTTTCAGCAACAATCAAACTCACCGGCGTTCATGAAACTTTTTATTTATATTCCGCAATTATCCTTACAAACATTTTATTAATAATAATTTACCATAAACTTATTAGAACTATTTTTTACCACATTAATTATTCCGAAACTACACTTTATCACCAACAGACAGCATATGCGGAAGCTTAGATACAAACCTATATCCACGCCAATTAAATACCGTTCAAACAAAGTATTATTCCTAACCCAGCAATCCTCATTTTCGAATGATAAGCAGACTTCTAGCCAGCAGCGCGCGACACTTTGGCAAATATCGCTCGCGAAATAAGAGGCACGCACACAAACATTTTCAAAGTACCTTCTGATGGGATTTTTAAACGAGCCCCAATTGCATTAAACACCGCCCCGGGGCCTTTAAGCCGTCGTCATTCTCGCTTTTAGATATATACAAGGCGCGCTCGAGCGTAGCTCTTCTCGGCTTTCCGCGTCGGAGGTAACGCGAGATCTGCTTAAATGATGTTTCGGGAAAGGGGGGCGCCGCCGGTAATTGCACGGCGGGGCGCGCGCGCGCGAGTCTCGAAATTGGAAAGAAAAGTGCCGGGGCGTGAAAATTTCAATTTTTATTTATCTTAAAGGGGAGCTGCCAAGATGATTCGACGCTTATCAAATGTTGGATTGTAATTTTCTGGAGCTGCTGGGTGATTATTTGTTGGTTTTTTTGGGTGGGATTGGATGTGGTGATAGCTGGGTTGACTGTGTGGGAGGACTACTTTTTTGGGGGTAGATAAGTAGTTTTTGGAATAAATGATTTTATAATGGATACATTAATAAATTCTATAAGCTTTAGTAGAGATTTTTTGTTCGTCGTGGCATATAAATTTATTATGATAAGTATTTTATGTTAAAAAAGAGGAATGCATAATTATTTTTAATTAAGATTGTTAAAGAAGTTTTCTATCCTAGCAAAACAACAAAATTTTTCAAGTAAATTTAAATATTTTCTTGAGTAAATAAATAATTATTTATTTGTAACCTTCACAGTTCATTGCAAATAAGTCACTCATGAAACTTTCCAAAATTTCCATAAATGACATTCAAACTATATGCATAATCAAGTGTAATTGACGTCACTGAAGATCATATTTTTCTATGCTCTCACGGCACGCTAATGAGGCTCGTTCCGTGCGAAAAGAGGTCCGCCGCGTTCGGGTGATTACCAAATCGAAAGCTGGCCGTGCGTGATGCATTATTATGTAATGCAGGAGGCTGTCATTTCCGTATGCATTTGTGTTCAGCTGAATGCTAATCGCGACGCCGGAATTATCGAATATGCTATTGCGGAAGTTTTGGTTTCGCAAATTCATGAGGTTGATCTCTTTGTGCGAGTTATTTTTTGCTTGTTTATACCGTAACTTTGGAGTGGTTGACTTTTAGCAGATTTCAAGATTAAAGGAAACATACTTTTTCTATCTAAAGATTATGAGTTAAATAGTAAGAGAGTAATTAGTGAGAAATTTATTACGTGGTTAAAAAAAAGAGTTTTAGGATAATTGTTTCCATAGATATTTCTATTTTTAATGTAATGTACTTTTCTTCATTTTTGCTTGTTAATTTTTTCGAAACTTTTCTAATTTTTCGTTCTTAGGTTTACCATAATATTAGAGAGAATTTTTAAAAAATTTAATTTTTGCATGACTTTTAAAGCCATTTAAACCCGTATCTTGAAGATCCATTCAGAACAGTAGTACTTTAATATTTAGAATTACAAAGGGTTATATTACTTACACAAAGGTATAGGATTCATTATTCAACATTTCAATAACGACACCGAGTTTTGAATTCACTGTTTCAACAATGCGCATCAGTTTCGTCGATGAATTCATAATCAGACAAAGCGTAATATTCGCACTTTTACCGTATCGAAATTTCCAAAAAAAAAAAGGAAAAACACGTCAAATTCGCAAAGCGCAAGGGCACTTCGACGTTAAAATTAATGATCCACCGAACAATGACACCCTTGGAAAACAGCGGCTGCAGCCCCATCCTCCCACCCTCCTTACTCTTGATCAGCATAAAATTTACGTTTCGCCCCGGCGGAACTTCGTTACTTCCAGCTAGTTTCCGGCGCGATTTACGCGAGAGCGCGCGGCTTTAACAATGGCTGAAAAGATTCCGCGTCATAATTTAATTATTTTTCGATTCAGCGAAATTGGCGCGTAATCCCTTTGCGTCCCTTCTGGCTTTTCAATAGGGGGAGGGGGGAGGATGGCTGAGGGTATTAATCGACTGGCCCACATACCGGGCGTGCCTTTTTAATGGCCGCATGATTCGGATTATTGGCCTCTGGCTCGTTTGACTCGCGCGCTCGCTGCTCGGCGCGTTATGTATTATTTTCGGACCACGGCTCGCTGGGCAGTCGATGTTGCGTAACGCGGCCCTCTGGAGGTTTTGTTTTTTAGAACTAATTAACGAGCGCCGGCTATCTTATGCAAATTTTTCAGCGCATCGAGCGGGATTTTAAAATGGAAACGAGGAGTATTTTATAGCTTTTGGGTTTAATTTCATTTTGATCGCTATTTTAAGAACAGTATGAGAGTATGGTAAAAGCAGCGATTGTGTGCTTTTCGAATTATTCGTATGGTATTACATCATGTTTAAACACCTTAAAATAGCGAAAGCTAGTTAGACGTATCTATTTGTCGGATATAAATACATAATAATGAATTATTGTTCGTAACATTATTTGAAATAATCAGAACTCATATAAACGCTCATATCCGTTTGTGTGAATTAATATTTTGAAAATGTTAATGAAAATTTACGGGTGCTTATGAAATTAATTAGTATAATTAAATATTATACATTATCTTGTTTCTATTGATATATTAAAATTCTAAATAAAAATAACTAATATATATATATAAAAAAAAAAAA
>UELX01001911.1:15891-36845 GCA_900480035.1 Eupelmus urozonus
ACCTTGGATTTACACTTTTAAGGCAGCTATTACATCTGCTGCCATTGTTTAAACCAACTTACAATGTTTTTATAACCACATTGAAATTTTCAACGAAACGGTAATTATTTCAAAGAAATAAAAAATATTACTAGTTATTGAATTTCGTGCTGTTAATACGTATATCCCTATAAACAATTCTATGTAATCAAATACGGAATGATAGTTCATCAGATCTAAATTCTTCCCACCTACATCAAAACTCCTCCAACCATCCAACCAGCCCTCAAATCCACTCCCAAACACTCTCCTACATTCCGCAAAAACCTTCCACTCTCTCAGAGCCAACCAATCGTGTCCACCTTTCACGCACGCCTGGTGCGAAGCGCGCTTCACTTCAAAATAACGGCACGCCGGCCCGCGCCCTTTCCTGTATATCCACATAGCTCACGTCCCCTCCACTAACCCAACTCCTCGTTAAAAAATAAAAGACAACGAAAGAATAGAAAAGAAAAAGAGCCGACGGTTCACGCTCCGACGGAGATAGGCGCGCGGCAATTAGACGCGTTATTGATAATTTCTCGAGCGAGCGGAGTGGTTTGCTGCGCTCCTCGAGGCTGACCGCGCGCTCGTCCTGCGCTCGGGGGATGCGAAAGGGTTAGGCGTGGGGCGGCGGAGAAGGGTTCGGCCCTGAGTGCGCGGTCCTTTCGGTAAATTGATTTTGCGGAAAGCAATTAGTCGCGATTACCAGTTTCGGGGGGTTTATCGTGCTATCGGTAGACAAATTTTGAGGTTTTAAGGTGGTTTGCGAGAAGTTTTGTTAAGGTGCTTTGGAGAAGGGAGAGATTATAATGTATGAATGGCTTGAATGTGGTGGAATAGTGGATAAGGGGGATTGATGGAGAAATAAATAGGTGTTGACTAACGTAAAATTAAACGCTCACAACACGATGACTAAATACACGCGATAAACATCGCTGACTTCGCGTCAGGCACGAACGAAATTACAGTCTCATTTAGATCGTATCGGATAACGCTATAAAACATTACCTCAATCGCGATCATTTAATTGCCTCTAGTGATTCACAAACCCACACGTGAACAACATCCACAACCGAAAACAAAAACCTCTCAGTCGGAAAACCAGGAAACACAAGAAAAATCCCCAGTCCCCAGGAACACGAAGGCATCCCAGACGCGCAGAGTATATTTACATACGCGGAGCCTCGGTCAAAGGCTCGGCTGGCATTCCGAGTCCTTTCGTTTCTTTCAATTTTCACGGACAGACGCGCTCGTGCGCCAGTCCGCCTGTCTAAGACGAGGCGCTGGCGCAGCGGCTATCGATTTGTTTTTGGACGCGCGAAGACCCAGTCAAGCGGAAACGAGAGTTTTTAGCTAATTGGTCGTTGGTTCACGCGGTGTTGGTTTTGGTCTGGAGGAGCTAGGGGAGCTGGTTATTAAGCGGAATTTTAGAGACGTTCTTTACCTACTGAATTAATGATAGTGAGTTTTACGCTGTTCTCTTTCTTGCTTTATAAATTCTGTAATTCTGGTATTGGTTAATCCTTTAATAAAGCGTTTAAAGAAGATAGTATCATCTCGCAATGAAAGTTTTAATAAGTCAATTAGACGAGCCCCCATTACCAAAAACTCCATCCACTTAATCACCAGCTCGCCATTAATTAACCAAATAAAATCCAAACACCCAGCAACGAAAAAATAACCAAGCCAACCTCGGCAAGACAGCCGCGCGGTCAAGAGTTGCTAATAGGCAAGAAAGCGCGTCTAGCCGAAGTCGCGGTGAAAAATTGCGCGCGGCCCGAGGAGCAGGGCGCAGAAAATTCGCCGCTCCAGGGCCGGATATAGATATAGGAGCGCGTAGAGCCGCGGAGGAAGGGCGCGGAAGATTAATGTGCCGGGTGCGCGCGCGCGCGAGCGCGTCGAGATTAAATAAAAGAAGCCAACGACAGCGTCGCAGGCACGCGGAGAGAGGACTGACGACGGGAATAAGGAAGGATGCTCTCGGGCAAAGTCCCTGGGCTTGCTTATTTCGCGGAAATTCAAATTGCATTTTCAAGTATGATCAGCTGGGTTTGGGAGGGTGGTTGGGGGTGTTGGATTTTTGGGGGTCGGAGATTTTGGTGGGGTGGATGGGGAATGGTGTTTTTGAAGTTTGGGTTTTAGTGAGGCGTTATGATGTATTTATGATTTTATTACATTTTATTACTTCAAAAATTGACCGAATTGCGGTGGATAAGTATGCAAGGAATGAACATTTTTAATGTTTCTTAACATCACGGGGATAAGAAGTTTATCAATATAGCACTATGCATGCGCTAGTCCCGTGATATTTAATATTAAACATGTCACAATAATATTTTTAATATCATAAACTCAGTCAAATATATTTTGCAAATAAAAAAGTTTCAAATTGTATTGTTCAATTTAATTCTGTTTATTATATTTAATGAAAGAATTACATACTCTCAGTATACAATTTATAGAACCACTTTATCATTATTTACAAACAATTGCCCGTCACAGCAAATTTTCAATTACATTATTCCAACATTTTACTCCATCAATCATTTACCTAAAATCACTTAGTTAACATCTCCAACATATCCAAACATCCCATCTACACCCACCAGCAACAATCCAACAATTCCTCCTCACCTCCATCTCACCAATCCACCCCCACATCCACACTTACCAAAACACGCGCATCGCGATAAAAAAAACTAACCCGACCGCGGCGATTCAAAAGCCGCCCCCCCCCAAAAAAACGGCGTTCACCTAACCTCCCCCGCATTCCCCAAAGCTCTCGCCGCGAGCAGCTCACCTGAGCGCGCGATGCTACCCCCCTCCCCGGCCGACCGGTTAGGATGGAAATTCAATTCCACCCCTCCGGCCGGGGATTCGCTCGAGGATTCTTTGCGAGCGAATCCCTGCGCGCTCGCGTGGTCCTTTTTTGCCTCTATATCTGCATTTCCTCTGGATCAGGGGATTTGGGTTAGCCTGTTGAACGAGCGTAGCCGGGAGAGGAGAGCGAGGGAAGGTCGATTTTTCGAAAAGTCTCGGGAGGAGAAGTTTGGGAAGTCGCTGCCAGGGGGAGAGTTGAATTTTTCTGATTTTCAGCTGCTGGTTGTTGCAGGTCATGATTAATGTATGGTTTTGTAAAGGCAATCGCTTTGGCATGACTTTTTGTATGTTTACTTAGAAATTTTAGTAAAGCAATTTTGTAATACTGACTTTTTGTATGTTTACTTAGAAATTTTAGTAAAGCAATTCTGTAATACCGAAAGCTATTATGTATTCGTTGTTAAAATATCAATTAAAATTTTATTTTTATAAATTTTTTTTTTTAAATTTAGACGGCTTTTGAAAATAAAATTTTTCCAACCAGACTTGAGCACTTTATAAATTTTTGAAAACTCAATTTACACTGACTAAAAAAATATTTACATTTAGCAAAAATAAAAATATTTCGCGCATTCGCGGATGTTTTGCAAATTTCATTGCGTATATATCGCCGGTACATAGTCTACTATATTAAACTTTTTGGAAACCGAATAATTATAAATACTTCTGCAATTACTTTAACGATAAAACTAATTTCATCGAGGATTAATTTGTGAATACAAAATCAAATTGATGTTTTCATTAAAACAGCCTGTAATTCGTTATTTTGTCGAGCGAAGTTATAAATACGGTCTGAATACCCACTTAACCCAGTGTTTGCCAACTAAAAACTGCGCATTTAATATCTCCATATGTTTTTTCGCTTACTGCGCATGCATCGCACATCCAGCCGATTCTTTTTTCCTTTTACCATAATCTCTTTCTCTCGTACCGCCATATTTTTCCATCTCCTCTCATATCCCTCCACTCCGTTCAAATATTCTTCCGCTAGTATTTAACTTTATTTAAAATTTCACACGGCACTCGCATCAGGATCAAACATTTTTAATCAAAATTAGTTTTTTCCTTTCATTCAACCTCTACTTGCAACATTTCAACACTCTTTCAAATAAATCTTTCAAAAACTAATGTTTATCTAGACCAAAACGTAAGCAAGCAAGCCACACTTCGAGTCTCAATTATCGTTTCCAAAATACCAGCCGCCATAATCCAAAAGCAGCCGCAAAGTTAGCGCTAAATTTCGGGCCCGAGAGAGAGCCGAGCGTTTAAGAGTCCCGCTCTCCGTCAAGTTCGTAACGCCGCCGGGGGTAATTGCACGTCGGGCTTGACTTATAGCGTCTAAATCAGTGTCATCCTCGCCCAGCAGCAACGGCGTTCCTGGCCACGTCGATCCATAGTTTATATACCCAGGCCGGTTTCCGGGCGCGGCTCACATGCATGAGCTGGCCTGCGTGTGGCCATAGCGTGGGAGTATCGGTGTAATATTGTTTTCGTGACTTCGGTCGACGTGAGAGTGCGGACAGTTTGTTTTCTTTTGGCTGCTGCTGCTGCTGCTTGCTGAAGAGTGTGCTGGGTTTCTGGGAAAATGGAAAATGTAAGATAATTTTGAAATTTGGGATGATTAATTTCGTTGGTTTATTTTACTGTTTATTACGCTTGTTTTGATGTTGTTATTGTTTAATCGTCCTCCTTTCAAATGGATGTGGCATTAGAGAACTAAAGTATATTTGTTTTTTCTATGATTACGACTATTTTTCTATTTCACGGGTTGATATTGTATATTATTTTAAATACGTAATAAAGTGATACGAGAAAATAAATTAACTTATAATCTAGCGTTGTAGGTCCATAAATTTAGAATAAATGCACTATTATAGTAATTTACGGAATCTTTAATACTTTGATAAGCAGTATGAAATATCTTTAAAATAGAAAAACAAATCAGACCACACTAACCCATCTCGCTCTTACCAAAAACGATACTTTCCAAAATAAACTCGATAAGCCCCCGAAAAAGATAAGCCATAACTGCCGGTCCCATAAAAAAAATAAAAAAGCCAAAACCATCTCCGTACAACTCGTAAGCACCTCTTGGCATCGTAACCTCAACAAGGCGCGAGTGCCTACTTACTATTTTATAACCCAGCTCCTTCGAACTCTGCCGCTCAGGCTGCTGTACTTGCAGAAACACCACGCCTAGTAACCAGATTCACCCACCCACGCGCACACGGACAGAATCCAGCCATCTCCGCCAGCGCTTAGACTTAACAGCGCAGCGCCCGGGAGAACAAATCTCAGAGATATCCCTCGGACGATATAATCCGCGCGAGAAATCGCGGCCAATTCCCGAAGTTCCGATTGTATCTCGCCGCTGCGAAGCTCGAGCCGGGCGAACTTTATTAAACGATATTTCTCTAATTATCTCGCGCGCTGCCGCCCCCGCAGGCTGAGCCAGCTGCGCGTGCATTGGACGCCTCGCTGCTATTGCGAGCCAGCTCTCTGCCAGTGTATCGCGCGAAGCTGAGAGAGAACCGAGATGCGCGTTTATAGGATCGCGGGTTCGAGTGCACGTTTGGACGAATGGTTTACGATGCCGGTTGCGACGGGGGTTATCGGGAGGAGATTTAAGTTTTTGGTTGTTACGGTTTTTTGGTTTGATGAGGTGGGAAGATTGTTGGGGGTGTGATGTTTGTTTTGAGATTTTGGTTGGGTAAGGGAGAAAGATTACTAGTGTTGCGTGTGTTAGTTCATGCTTTATGAAATAGAATTGATTGTGAAAAAGAAAAATAATTAAATTTTACTGATGTAAGATGAACCTTGAAAAAAAAAACTATTATTACTTTAAAATCTTTTCGGAATCAGCTCGGAGCAATATAATCCTAAAATTAGTACTCAAGCGCGCGAATAAACACGCTTCTTTTATGTGCAGCTGCGCAGGAGAGGAAAGTTTCGAGCTTTGCGCGCCGCGGAAAGTTCGAAAATTAAGAGAGTAGTGCTTTGCACTGAAAAAAGAAGAGACGAAAAGAAAAAGCCAGATGAGAACAACAAGGAACGATCAGATGGATGTAAAAAAGACAGAATCAGGATCTGTTAAAAGAAACGGCTACTCAAAGTTCGTAAGATCAAATGGGTAGCTGTAACGGTAATGAGCAGCGCGTTAGGCTGCTTCGTTATGAATTTTTGCTTCCATTACGAAACGGTCAAGTGGGGCTTAGTGAAATTTTAGCTTTCAGTGATATTTTCCTACCGGCAAGAAGTATACTAATGATAATTAAGCTAAGGGTAATTGGGTAATTTTTCTGTAATTCACAATGATCTCTTTTATCGCTTTTCGTTATATGTTTAGTCGAATACTCGGCTCGTCCGAACAAGAGAAACAAGTGTATAGGAACAGAGTGCTTCTAAAGCAGCCAAAGTTTAATGGAATTTCAAGGAAAATTTCATTTTAATTCCAATGGCTTTGGCTAAAACCGACTACGCTCTTGATTTTCGAATAACTAGCCAACCCACTTGAGCAGACGCATAACCCTCAAAGCATATATTAATCAATTAATTCTCCAAAAACAATCCCCAACCAGGCCGAAACAAAACCTAAAAAAAGATAATAAAATAAATTCTCATTATCAGCCGGTCGCATTTAAATCGGAAAATTACAAAATTTCATTCCAACTTTTCCCCGCAGGCGCGCACACACGAACTCGAAAATATCAGGGCAGGTGTGCGGCAATAAAACGAGCGCGCTCGCGGGTCAAAAGTAATTGCCTGTAATTTATATTACTTGCCATTGACATGTAAATGCGCTTGCGCCCGGCTCTCTCTCTCCTCGCTCTATCTCTCTCTCTGCTGCAGCTCACGCCGGGAGAGCTTTGGCCTGCTTTTCTTGTCGCGTGCGGGGGTGTCCTTCTCCCGTTTAATGCGCTCCTAGCGACGCGCCGTTTCGATTTAAAGCTACGGGCGCGAGCGTCTTTTCATTTGCGCGCCGGGGAAGATTCTTTCAGGCTTTATTTCTGGCCGACGGGAAATCGTTGGGAGACGGGCGCGTGACTGTGAGGAAGGCTGCATGTACGGGGTGGGTAATGTGGGATTGTCGCTGGGATTTGAATGAGGCCTTGGCTGGGCTGGTTTTTATTGTGATTATTGAGGGATTAATGATGGTGATTGTTTGTGGTGTGGTGGAGGAGGAACGATTTGTGGATTTATATGTAATGGAGTGGTTTGTGTGAATTTATTATGAGGCTGCTATTATAGATTTACAGAAGCTTGGAATCGTTTAATTAAGCTTGAACACTGGAATAAGCGTTTTATTTCATGCCGAAGTGGTGGAATACATCATTGGCCCAAAGTCTGATAGATTTTCATTTTAATCACTATCTATGAATCATTAGTATCTCCACGTATAAAGTCAGCCCAGTAATATACAAATAATAAAATTTCGAATTCAATAAGAATAAAAATCAAGCACTGAATACAAAAAAAACTAGTTCGTTAGCACTCTCCCTAGTCTCAATCCACTAATAAACCACTTCCAAAATCATCACGCTCATCCCTCACGATCCAACCTCAAAACCACCTCCCAGCCTCAACCCTATCCCAGAAATCATCATCCACATCTACATCCGCGCGCAGTTCGAGCCGCGCGTCGAGCACGCGCGCGAAACGAGATCACGATCCAACCGGATTTTTCGCGCTAATCCCCCCCACCCCCTCACCCACTCCGAAAGATTAGGGCCCGCGCGCGGCCGTGAAATTAATTCCAAATTGGTTTTGCCAGGGTCCGCCGCCTGCTCCGTAACCGGGCCGGCTTAGTTCCGTCATAATTACGGGCAAGGAGCCCGCGCGGCTTAGAGAAGCTCCTGCAAGCTCCTGCAAGCTCGACTCTCGGACGTGACGAGATCTTGCGGCGCTGTATTACAAAAAGCGGCGCTTTCTGAAAATTGGCTCGTGAGACCGCGGGGCGCGGTGGCTTTTGATTCGGCGTGGCGCGGCTCGTTTGATTGCTAGTTTTAATTCGGCGTTCGTGGACGCTGCGGTGATTATTTTTTTTTGAATTAGAAATTGTTGGGGTATGTAATTTTTTTTTTGAAAAGTGGTGTACTAAAAGTCAATTTTTATCAATGGCGATTTTTTTTACTTCTTTTCAAAACATTTTTTGTTCTATCAATTGATTCTGCTTTATTGGACTATTCAACGTTTTGATTTTCAAAAAAATCTATTTTGAAGGAAATTAAAAAAAAAATTTGAAAAGTCCTAGTCTCCAAGATTAAAAATCACTCTTATAAAAAATCAATAAGCTCCTCGAAAATAAATATTTCAATTATTTATTACTTTGATTAAAATAATATTTTTCAGAAATTCTATTACATATATTGAAAGTTCAGAACCAAAAGAGACCAAGCGTCATTTTACATGTTCTTAAGAAAATGCAGTTGTGTAGCTAACTAATTATTGAATTTGAAAGATCAATATACATATTTACATTAATTTGTTTAAATAATATTTAAACACTACAGAATCCTAGGATAACTAAGATTCGAATATTGAAATTTCAGATATATAAAGCTTTCTTCGAAAAAGACCGTTTTTCAAAACAAACTTGGCTCCTTTTAACACTGAGAGCACCATATATCAAATGTTCGAATTTTGGTGAAGGCATTCGATTAACTAATTGGTTATCATCTGCGAAACACTAACAAGGGAAGAAATTGAACTTCCGGGTCACGAATTTCGGTTGTACACTCAGAAGCAATCACTACTGGTACCACAATTCAACCGTTTGTGGCTCTATTTTGGAAATATATTTCTGAAGTACAAATTGTATCCAATGATTTCTCCAATTAATAAATTTCAGTGAAAACTTAAATTATTTTTCAAAATTATTCATGAATAATTTAATAATGATTGCAATCATCCAACTCTCTAACCAACCTATACCATATCCATAACCCAAAACAACATTCTCCACACCGCCACCCACCTCGGCACATGACCTATCCAAACCCAAAACGAGCAATTCGAAACCGCGCAAAAAAGCTCATCGACCCCCCCACACACATTCGTTCATTTATTTCGGTACACACATCCTCTAACGAGACACATCGCGCACAAAGGCGCACCTATCCCAAAGTGAAAAACGGCCGAGCGAACGTCAGAGCGCTCTCTCTCTCTCTCCCTCTCTTCCTTGTTCTTCTCTTTTTTTTTCACCCCAACCTCGCGCGAACGAGCTCGCTAACGCCCGAGCCGCTGCTCATCGGCAAAAGCGCCCGTAATTGGTCATCGATGTATGACGCGCGGGCAAGCAAGCAAGACACCCGCTCGGCACCTTTGTGAGCGAGAGGAGAGCGCGCGCCTTTGACCGGATTTGCCCGGCTGGTCTTTGGGCCCCCCACCCCCTCTGGTGTATTTTAGTTTACATCAAAAGACCGGGGCGGCCAATCGTGAGGCAGAGAGAGAGAGAGAGAGAGCCTTTAACGCAAGCGCTCGTCCTCTCAGCGTCGTGCTGGCCCATAAGCTCTGTATATACTGTGTACAGAAATCCGGCGCGCTATGTGGGCGAGCGCGCAGTGTTCTTTTCTCTGCGCGCGCGTGGGGGGAGACGCATCATACGCCGGGATGGACGCGCGAGCACACGGAAGATATATTCACGCTTCGGGTTAAGCGAGATGTTGGGAAGGGAGGGTTTCAGGTGGATACGCTGACTCATTGGCTGATTGAGGCTTGGAGATAAATAGGGTTTGGGGTGGGGGATTGGTTTTGGGTTGTTGTGGGTGAGGTGGTTTTTAGGTGTTTTTTCGGGGGATTGTGTGAATTGATAGGAAGTTATTAGAGTCAGTAGTTTTTTAAGGAAGAAATTTACTTTAAGGGAATGAAAACCGTACCTACGGGGATGAAAACATGTACTTTAGGGTTTCTACTAATGATAAAAAAATATTGTATCATCAAATTTTCTTATTATGTTTCTATAACATTGTACGCACGTGGAGATTGATTAAATGTTCGACTCATGCTTCTGCTTCTTTAAGATACATTTAATACATTCATATAAATATATTCTGTAATATATTCAAGAACTTTAAACATATAACCCATAATAACCGAAAGTAAAACCCACTGAACCAAAAAACCTAGTAATTTCAATTTCCACCTCCCACTCAATCCTCCACTTATCAATCCTTTCTCATCAACGCATAACCAACCAAAAAACAAAACTCCCCGCCAAAGTAACCACCCCCGCAAAACAATCCGCGCGCATTCCCGGCAACTTTGCAGCCCCGCGGTAAACAAGCATTTGCTTTTTGAGCCAGGCGAACGAGGATGGAAAGGTTGAAAGCCACTCTGGCTCTCTCGTACAAGCGCAGCGCGTAATGATAGCGCGAGCGAGCCGGCTCGGCAGCCAGCGCACGCAGAGCCAGGAGCCTCGGACTGTAATTTCAGTCAAAGTGGATTCGTGTAAAACCCTAATAAAGTTAATTGCCCGGCCTTTGATACGGTTAATCGCCGACGCGTGCCGTTATCAAGTGCGGAGAGACGGCTAAGGCCCCGGGAGGGACTCGAGGAAGTTGGAGAGGTGTGACGGAAGATGGACAGTTTATTTTGCAGATCGATCGGGCAACCTAGTTTTTTTTAATTAAATAAATTAAAGGGGTTAATTGAGCTTGGGAGTTTTTATTCTTTTATTAGGGGAGGTTTGAAAGGAGAATGGTAAATAATGTATGCGAGGGATGTTGTTTTCCTGGTGTCGCTGTTTTTAATATCTGGATAAGTTTGATAACAAAGTGTCGAATGTATTTTTGTTTTTAATGTATCAATGACGTATCAACATTTTTCCAACCTTTTATACAAAGAACCGTGTCTCTATATTTATTTTTATCTCAAGGGAAATAGCTCGTACAAAAGATGTCCGCGGTGGAATGGAAATATTTGTAACTCTCAAGATGTAAAATCTTCAATGAAAGAAAATTGGTTTAAAAATTTCCAGAAGTATTTTTATTTATTTTTAATTATATTTTAACCTATCTACAGAAAATCGTGATTAAAAACTATCACCTACTATAAGTATGATTAAACAAATTTTCGAATTGTCAGTTTAGAAAAATGGGTTACTATTTCTCCAAAGTAGAAACCTGCCCTTTACTTAAAAGTATTATTATAACAAAGTTTAACCAGCATCACCAACAAGTTTAACAATAAAAAAATAAGCTACTGAAAATAATAAATTTTCCTAGAATCCTCCGCTGACCCACAAATCAAAGTCAGCCAGTTTTATCGAGCGTCCGCCTAACGATCTCAATCTAATGTCCCATCTAAGAATCCCGGCTAGTCACGGCTAAACGATCAGTCCAATGTGAAATTGACATCGAACGATACGCCTCTCGTCATAACCACAGAGAAGACGCGCTGGCAAATCCACAAAGGAGAGCCGGCGCTCTTCTCTCCGCGCCTGCCACTGGCACAGGAAACTCAAGGCTACATTGTCTCGGTTGTCAGGCGCACGGGCTCCTGTACCCAGATGCACAATGATCGAGGCAAGCGGCAAGCTGGAGGAAAAAATATAAACGAGGTCGCCGCATTGTTTTCCAGCTGCAAACAAGCTGGTTTTCTCGGGCTTTCTGAGATGCTGGGGACGTGGCTGATTTGGATAAGAGGTTTGGTCAGAAATTAGTGTGTAAAACTAGTAGGCAATGTCCATAACGAAAGAAAATAATGAAAAACTTTACAAAAAACTAATTGATGTTAAATAAAAAAATTAAACACTTTTAAAAGTAACTAATATTAAAATATTAGATTTATTAACTTATAAAGAAAAATGAACAATAACAAACTTTTTTAAAAATCATACAGTGCCTATTTCGTTTCAAGCACTTCAAACATTTCCTGCCGGAGTATAATACAATTATGACAGAGTAATACAATCTCATTATCAGTGTCAGCCAATTCGCAAAGTTCATCCAGATTAGATTCGCCATTTATTGGACTACATTCGTTTAATTAGTTACGCCAAGCTTGCATCGATTGGCGCAGTGTATATATACATATCCCTTCGGATGCGCCTTGCAACGCAGAACTGGGTCGAAAATGCGGCCTTTGTCAGTCACGCGCTCACATTGTCTAATTGTTGCGCGCGCTAAGGCTCTTCAATGGACGACTTTGCAGACGATTATCGATTGTGCGCTAGGTTTATAGGTTCGAGCGATACTATACGTGCAATGCAACTGTTTCTGCTTTTTGTTGATTATATTTTCAATGTGCATGTATGGGATCATAATTAAATTTATATTGTATGAAAGTTATTAGAAATGTAATAACTATAACAATATGATACAATTAAGTTTTGTACGAAATTCTTGGTACCATATTATACTTTGGTTGAAATAACCATTATCATTCAATGGTGTAAGTTTCTCTCATATTCAAATTCTAAATAATACATTTAAAATCATAATTATTCATCTACATTTATGATTAAATGCCTAAATATAATTATACAATGTGAACACAATTTTGCAAAAATTACCTATTTAGATATTGTTTGAATAATCCGCCGTAATGCACTGAAATGGATAGTTTTTAATGGATGCGTGTGCACGGATACCTCAATATCAATAGCTATGTTTATGACAGTGCTTATATTCATTGGATAAACTAAATAATAAAAAACCACAGTATAGAGTATCCCGTAGTTAATTATCAAAATAATAGTGTATACAATAAAATAATGATAAAAATAAATGAAAAAAATGCTTTTGAAATAAATAACAAAAGATCCTGCATAAATAAAAAAAACACTGATTAAAAACGCTACCTTTCAAATTTTTTTTTCACTTACCTTATGTAATTTTTAAACTTTCTATGCGCACCATCGCCACGTCAAAAGGTTGGCAAACAAGAAAAAAAGAAGAGGATCCCAGTGTCAACAACAAAAACAATCACGCTCTCCCAAATAAAAAACAACCTTCCCGAACCCCGCGTGCAGCACGTTACGACTTTTTCAAAAATAGAAAGCAAAATTTTTCAATCACGACTGTACAATGTCCCATCGATTGCATAATACCCCTTACACGCACGGCAGGCGCCGGCACGCAAAAAGCAACGCGGGGGATGAATCCTCGCGTGAAATGAGGCTTGCTCCTGCGCACTCGCGAAATCTCTCGGATAAATCTCATTGCCGGTATTTCAGACGAGGGCGCGAGCTCGCCGAGAGGAGATGCGATTTCGATTCGCACCACTCGGCGAGGAATAAATTGCGTATTGTGCGTCGAAGACCTCGCGACGCACTTGCCGCGCACCGGCAGCAGAATAAACTCGCCTGGAGATCCCGGAGACTCTCTTGTATCCTTTTATATCGATGCATAGAGAAAAGATTTTTCTTTTTTTTTTAAGGGGATGCTAAATGTATGTAAGTGGCGCAATTTTGTATGTATAAGGGCGTTTAAGGTAAAATCGTGGACATTTTTTAGAATAAAAAATTGTGTAATAGTTTTTGAGATGATGATTCATTATTAAATTGATTAGTAAAAATATTTATTGGGAAATATCGAGAATCATAATGTTATTTAGAATGGGAAAAATTTGTCGAAGATTAGTGGATACATGCTATATTTAACAAAAAAAAACTTACCGAAAAAAATGTGATAGTTTGACACCACTATCTATAAATACCGAAGTCATAAAAGAAAAGAATGTGAACTAAATTATCTAGTTATTTACAAATTCATGTAGGGAAAATTCTTGCATTATTGAATATTTTATATTATCTCCACGTCGAGTCGAGCATGAAAACAAGTTCATCGTTAAATATAGAAAATAACTACAAGTACTTGTAATATTCTCAGAAATATAGGTATTGTGTATTGTAAAATAAGTCTTTAATGACGTTTAGTAATACTCCATATTTAATAATTGTAGCTTTCTGTTATTTATACTTAATTGCAAAACATTTTTTAGTACATTTTGAAACGTTTATTATACATATTCGTTTTATTGAAATTCATTGGATATCAATGAAGTACTTCACAGCAGTCAATAAAATGCTAGAAAAAGCATTCAAAATTTCGTTTAACTTTTTTCCAACAATATGCTGTTACCACAGTTTCGCTTTTTCAAAAATCGTAACTAAAGTTTGAAACAGAAAATTTTGTTATAACTCAATTTTAAAATAAAGTTTTGAATGCTGCAATGTGTTAAGGTAAATTATTACAACTTAAAAAATTATTTAATATAATAAAAATAAAGTTGATCAATGTAATTCAATAATAAAAAGTGTAATTTTACAATATTGAATTCTTTGCCAAAATGGAGAAAAGAAAAGGTATCGAGGATGACAGAAATCGATGAATTGAATGCAGTGAAAGGGAAGGAAAATAAAGCGACTGGAAAAGGAGAAAAGAAAATAAAGCTGGAGGAACAAAGCTAAGATGACCAAAGTAAGTGAACTTAACACAACGAAGGAAAGGAAGGCAGAACCCGATAAAGAAGAGAAAGAAAGTAGACGCGAGCAACGGAAAAAAGAAAGAAGTTCCGTTGTATTGCATGTGTTGGATAGGAGAGGGCGAAAGAGACAGAAAAAGTATGAGGAAGAGATATAAAAAGAATGATTCATTGAAAACTTTTTATCGACGCAGCGACCCAGTTATTAGCCAAATCGTAAAGTAACGAAATTGCTAAATAAATACTTGAACATTCTATCTTTATAACAAAGGGTATTGTTAGAGATAATTTTTAATTATACTTGGTATATAATTTATGAAAATACGGTATATGTTTGCAGCATGCAATATGAAATGAAAAGTAACATAATGTATTAAAAATTCAATCAAATATTAATTCTTTATTCAGTATTCATGCTGAATTAATGTTAATTTTCTACCATGCTTATTTCAATGAATTCAAATAAAGTAATACAATGAATTTTCATGTGCATAAACTTATCCATAATATCATCGCTCTTAACAAAGTCTAATATTTCTCACAGAATAAAATAGTGCATTTTAAGAACACCTGACTAATTTATTAATTTCCTTTATCAGTATAAATATATGATTATTAATTATTAATTAACATATATTTCACATACCAAACTAAGAGAAAATTTTGGTGAGAGCAACAGCTACATCAGATGTTCTTTAATGAAGTAGAGTTTTAACGTTATTTTATCAATATTCTATTGTTTTTCTTGATTTTTACGTTATTTTCTTCAATTTAACGTAATTTGTTCGTTATTTTGAAATATTTTACTCATCTTGTTCTGTTACTTATTATCGATATTTTTATATCTTTAAATTAGAAGTTATTTTTCTGTTATTCTGTAAAATTTTTGTTTACTTTGAGTAACTTTTCACAGTTTTGCTAGCAAATGAAAATAAGTATCTGTGACTCAAATACACTTAAAATATTTTATTTTTGTTACATTTTTTTGAAGAACCATTTCTAGTAATGACAAAATTTTATACGGCAGTATGAAAATAATTTGGAAGAACATATCGTGATTGCCTAAATTATATATATGAAGGAAAATGAGCCTAGGATTCAAAAGTATAAAAAATAATTTAAATGATTATATTATACAAAAATGTGCTGATTAAATATGGAGAGAGGGAGAGAGCGTTAGTGTCAAAGCCAAAAGCATTACTCTCATAACTATAAACGTGCCTGCAAACTTTTCCTCTAATTGAATTCAAAGTGCATACCTTTAAGACTCTTTATAATTTGTATTATATTTTTATAGTTGTCTTTTATTTTTAAATTAAACTCAAAACTATACTCAGATTGTCTATAAACTCAGGTAAAATTGAAGTGAAGATAGTACATTATGTACCAAAGACGTAAAATGTATCATTCTCGGTGAGTGCGTGGTTTGGGGCCAAGCTCTGCGAGCCCCTGATGGAGCTGCAGGGACAAAGCCCATTATCGGGGCTCTGCCCCCGTGCAGAAAAAAATAAATGAATGAATCATAAAATAAATTTAAAAAATGATAATAATAAAACAATAAAACTTTTTAACAGAAAAAAATAAACAAATAAATAAATTTACCAAATACCGTAGATAAATAAACAAAACTGACACTCACTCTCTTCCCCTCCCCTTCGCCCTCTCCCTCTCATTCCTAATTATTTACACTTAAAGAGTTTTAATTTTTTAAAACTTTCTAATACTAAGCCTGAGAATATGTATGATCTAAGTATTTCAAACCAATAAAGTCCAATATTCCGGTTTTCTTAATATTTTGACATCTGAAAACATATTCCAGTGTTCCACAAGGTATTGTTATTAAATTCTTTTATAGCAAAGAAAAATTTACATTGTTACAAAAATCTTTCTTTAGAAAACTGCATAAACTTTTTACCATTGTATTTTGTTTGTACTAACTCAATATTATCGTAATATACTACAAAAATATTTTCTTAAATTATAGTCAATCCTTTGCAATTATTATAAATAATGAAATCATTAAAATAGTAAAATTATTTTACTTGATAAGCTCAATAACACCGTATCTTGGGCAAGCATATTGAAAAATAAAACAAATAGTAAATGAAAAATAAAATATGAAATAATAATATGAAATCAACATCCAAAAAACATGTAAGAGAAAAAATAATATAAAGAGAAGAAAATAGTTTAACAAAAAGAGTAAATATCAAATAATATAAAAGTGATAACTAATATTAAGAATTAAGAAAAATGATGGGAAATAATATACAAAAATGGAAAGCTAATACCGCTGGTAAATCAGCGATACAACATAACAGAAACAAGCTAGATAAGAAAGGTGAATCAGCAGAAATAAGTAGTAACAAATAAAAAAATAGAGTAAAAAGATTTAACAAGTAATGATATAAGGTTATAGGTTATATATGGTACCAGGATAATAATATACAAATAAGTAAACATTAGTTGGATTAATTCTAAAATAACATTTTTATCACATTCGATGATAGTAACATATATAAACACAATCGACATAAACATTGCAATTTTAGAAAAACAAAGGCATCCAAACAGCACATAATTACCAAAACCTAATCCATCAAACCTACCAACATGACCCAACACTCCATACAATCTCTAAACCCCCAACCCTTCAACAACCATCCCAATTCTTCGTCAAACCTCCAACCAAAAAACCGTCCTCCAAAGCTCCAAATCCAACGCTGCCCAAAAGAGCGAGCGAGGGCGCGCGTCAAATGCACATCCGTAGAGAAACGCGCGCGCGCGCGCGCAAGGAGCAGAGAGCTACCCAGTGGGAGGGCATATAGGGGGTCGCGTTGCAAGCAGCCGACGGTGGAGGGGCGCAAGAGAGAGAGAGAGAGAGAGAAAGGGTCGGTCGTGGCGCGCCCGGGGTCGCACAGTCGCGCGCCGCAGCCCCGCGCGGAAAGACCGCGTCGTCGCGTGCCGCGTTTATATTGCCCATAGGGATGCTGAGCGCCGTACCAGAGAGTCGGGAGGGAACGTATGGACGTTAACGCTAGGGCACTGCGCGATGCGAGAGGTATTTGAGTGACGGTCGGTTAGCTAGATTGACTTTGAATCTTGCCTCGAGGGATGATAGCTGGAACGATGTGCCGGACTGGAGGAGATGCGGTAAGGTGATTTTTCATTTTGGCAGTTGAGGGGGGAGGTCGGCTGGTGATGAAAATCTTGCTACTTTTTGTGATTCGATATTGAGGGTGGGAGGTTTTTTTTTATCGCAGTGCCGAGTGTGTACCCGGCTGCGATTGGGAGCGGTAATATTTTATACGTTATTTGAAGAGGGTATTGAATGTACAGATTGTGTAAAAACTTTTATGGAGGAAGATTGGTTTCTCTTTTCTTTTTAGCGATTTCTCTGGCTATTATGAGAATTATTTTTGAAATTATACGCGCAGTGGAACGTATTCGAAACGAGTAGCAACATTTTCAGGTTGAGAGAAAATATTAAAGATTGAAATAGATAAAACTTTAAATGGTATTCAAAGGTGAATTTTAATGTTATGATTTGAAGCAAAAGCTATATAATAACAAACTATTATTATTCTATTTATATAATCAGAAATTAAAATTTTGAAAGCCATTTTTCCTTACATACATATTAGTAGATAAAGTCCGAGAGGTGTCAGACTAGTTTTGTTTTAGGTTGTTAAATTTATTTAAAAATAACATAATATTTCTTTTTATCACTCAATTTAAAAATACAAAGCATTAGAAAATTAAAATATTTTTATAAAACCAGTAGCATTTCATTGTCTTCTCTTACTCTGGCAAGTGTTTTGTAAAATAGATTCCGATAAGAAAACTCAAAAGAGAAAATAGAAATACATTGTTTAGTAACAATGCCACTGAATAAAAGAATTTATTGCATTCAAATATCGTAAACGAAAAGAGAAAATGTTATCTTCTCCTGTTTTCTGTATATAAAGTAATCACACTTCTTTTCAGAAGGTTTTTGAAGTCGGTGAAAATTTATTTTTCATCAAACACAGCATGCTTAGTATTTTATAATATGAATTTAATCAAAATATAGTCCTTTTAAATGTTCTACTTCCATTATTAAAATAAGATATAAAAAAACTATGACATTTGATGCTACAAGTTCAAAAAGTGACAATGGTTAAAAACTGAATAGGCCAATCAAACTTTTTATAACCAAAGTTTATCATGCAATCATTAAAATGGAACCTTAAAAAAAAAAAGATTTTTATTATTAATCTATTGAATTGCACTATTTTTTTTAATCATTATACAAAGATTTACACAATTCCAGATAAAAGCTCATAAAAGTAATAGTCGATTTGTTTTCATCGCAGATGAAAAGATTAGGTTTTGTGCTGGACGTTAGATAAAATAGTTTTTTTGCTATCGAAGAAATAAAACTCGATTTTACGAGAATTCGCAAAGATAAATCTTTTTTAAATCGAGCTGTTTGTTGATTAAAAGCAGACCAAGCAATATTTCTGCATCAGTTTTACGAGGCTTTATGGCCCATTTATTATACAGGTAGCGCTTTTACAGATCACTTTTGCGTAAAACCACTAAAACTTATTCGACGAATTTTCAAACGAATGTATTATATTATTTATACACTCTGTCGAGTTGAGATTCCAAGGAATCAAGAATTTAGTAAATAAATTGCGTTTCAGTTTTTAAAAATTGTAAATATTGTACATTATTATTTAAACTAAATAATATAAAAAGATCAAACATTGCATTTGATTCTATTTTATTTATAATTTTTTTTATTACAATCAAAAGCCATTATCAGGTATTGAAAGACATAGTAACTTTCCTATAAAGTTTAATTAATTCTCATATAATTGATTTTAATCTTGAAGACCGTTAATGGCTAATTTAAAGCTCAATAGCTAATTTTTATCTTAATAGTTTTATTTACATACATTCATTTTTTTCTTTTTATTTCTTCGGAGGAATTTATTTAATAATACTTTAAATAGGTATTAACAATTTCTAATACTTATTAAATTCGAATCATTCTTCCCAAAAACGTTCATAACTAATCATGAAATTCTCAAAATTTAGCATAACTAATTAAGCCATTAGTAAATATCTGCTTTACATTGACCATCAAGAACATCTCCACCCCGTTGCCGCTTCCCACACAATCGACAACGTTGACTCTTCAGTCTGCCAGTATACTCTCTCGCTGGACTCAGGATCGACGTTGGAAAAAAAAAGGTGGCGTAAAGCACTTCATATTTATATTCTCGTAGCGGCGGCTCGGCGGCTCGATCATTCGCTGCGCGCGTTAAAGTTCGAGATCGAATTACCAAGTCGACGGCGCGATATTGCGCCCCCTTTTTGCGCGCGCCGGGAAAATGTGCTCGTTACGATGCCAAAAGTTTTGATCGAACTCAAACCCGCGCTCGCGCGCGCGAGCCTCCTCTCTCTCTCTCTTTTTCTCGCTTTATCCCGATCTCTTATCTTTCGCTTTTTCTTCGTGCCGGATTTTACCCTGGAGGTCCTTGCAAAATTTTTAATAACTCGCTTGTGAAAAATTCGGGACGTTTTTAAGGGTTTGGCTTTTTTGCTTTATTGTTTATTGTGCTTTATTCTGGCGGTAAGCTGAATCGTTGCTACAATATTATTTTTGAAAGAATTAATTTGATAAGATTTAAAAACAATTACTTGTTGAATAGTTGATAGTCAGTTATTATCAAAATTGGATCATCAAACTAGTATTTCGAACGTATTTCTCTTTTTATTATTGAGTTATGAATATATTTTTAGTCTACATAAACTAGTTATAATAAAAATATTTTTGATAACTGCTGTTATCTATCTTAAATTGTTATTTCACAACACAGGTTAGTTTTTTTCTATTATTGAGAAAACGTGAATAGATACAAAAATAGAAGGAACTAATTACAGAGAAATCAGAAGAAGTAAGAATCATACTTCTTTTGCTATATTTTTTTTAATTTTCATTACTAACCATGTAATAAATTCCGGAAAAAAACCTTTAAAATTAAAAAAAAAAACATTCAAATATTCTTATCGTAATAACTTCAAAAAATGTATCCACCCGTATTAATCATCCTGCATTGAAAAATGATTATTCAAGCTTTTTTACGTCAACGCTGATTTTCATCGTTTTCAATTTTATGAGTGGTAGAACAATTTTATAAAATTTTTATTTTAATCGACTTCATCAATATCAACATAAAAATTTCCATATACTTTCCATTTCATCCCACGCACTGAAAGTTCTCAGCGATATTCACGAAGTTGTTTGAGCGGCCGAGAAAATAGTTGAGAGAGATGGACTCGGCCGGAAGGGAAGATGTTCTAGATGCATAAGTATTATAATGTTTGCGCAGATAAAAAATTACTAAAGGATATAGATAAGCCCAAGTATGCTGAGGCGAGCGCACAAGCTGATTAAGCATACGTGCTTAAATTATTTTCGTCAGTTTCTTATAACTTATCTATTTAATTAATATTGAAAAATCCCTTTTAAAATATTTTACTCTCAGATCATTGATATTGCTAAAATTTTTTATCTGCGTAGTTCATTTGTTTATCATCTTTTTTTTTTTTTTTATATATATATATATATATATATA
>UELX01001912.1:0-36820 GCA_900480035.1 Eupelmus urozonus
AGCAAAGTTTAGCTCTGTTATAAAGGAGATTCTCCGATTTTAAACGGGGAAACTCCTTCTTTCAGTCCAAAGCTAAAATTGCCTATAATTTTTCAGAAAATTTGCCCCGATTTTCGCTAATTTAGCGAATTATTTTTTTCAGTGCAATCTGTGTTAACGTTAACAAATATTTTATGTATTTTCCTAAAATTTATCTTCTTACGAAAATAAACATGCTTTTAAATAATTTTATAACTGAACTAACAATAACAGTTATTTTATATAAAAACTTACAATGTATACATCAAATTGTTTCGAATATTTTATTCCATCGCAATAATTTAGTTGCGTTAAGTAATCTATTAAAATAATTACACAATAATGCACAGTAACATCATTATCAATCCAGACAATAAAAAAATTAATTATCTAAAGTTAAGCAGAAATTTCACAAACATGCAGCTCGGATAAATTCGCTTCAAACATATCATAGATCAAGATTGAACGTGCCGCAAACACGCTAATAATATCCATTACAGAAATACCTATGAATACATTGTAAAGTTTAACAAGCCGCATTCAAAACAATAATACGACTACACCGCAGCTGAAAGTCCATCGACTCCACTCGGAGACTACACGGACCGCTCTCTGCACACACACACACAGACACATCCACAAAACGTGTTATTCGAGATAATGGCAGAGAGCCATCGAATGACAAGATAATGAACACAATTCAATTCTGTCCTTTCAAGGACGCCAGCGCCAGGAATACAGTCGTTTTCAGGCAATTGCGGCTCTCTCTCTCTCTCCTCTCTGGCGCATATTGCGTGATCCACTTATGTGGCGATTTTTGTATTTAAGTGGCACGCCAGTAGATAAGCCCCCGCTCGCTCCGGCAAGCGCTTCGCCGCCATTACGGCAATTCATTTGGCGAAATTTTTGCCTCGGACATCGTCCCGGTAAGTATAGCTACGTGCTCGTTTGCGGGGGCAAATGACACTTTTATACGCGGCGCTAAACACTTTGCGAGTTTGAGCCAAATGGCGGCCGGCTCGCGCGTGTCCCTCGTTTGCCTCAATCACGCCGAGCGCCAATTTGCGTTAAGCCGTGTTTAACTGGATTACTTGGCTGGCCGACCGCTAAACTATTAACCCATTTTTTCAGAGAGACTTTTTTTTTAACTCTTTTTGTGAGGTGTACGCGGGATGTTCCGTTGTTTTGAGGAGTTTTGAACTTTTGATTCTGGATGATTGTGATGAATTATGGAGGGTTCGTATAGGCGAACTGAAATTGTTGAGTATTGACTTTTTTTATACCCTCACACAGCGTTAATATTTATCGCTTTTTAATGGATGCGTGCATATTTCACAATTGAATATAAAACTTCGCTTTAAAACACGAGCTCAAAGTCATGACATATTCATCGGTAAATTTGCTTTTGAAAAAAAAAAGGAAACCTTTCAACAGTGCATCGCGCGGCGAAACCGCAAAAAGGGGGTCAGCGATGTAAAATTCTTTCCATTTTCATCGAGTTATATCCAGCCTTCTCTCTCTTGCTCTCGCGACCGCACATGCAATACTTTCTCACTGTAAAATCGAAGAATTTTTTTGCAACTCGAGAGCGCACGAACGGCTCTCTCTCGCAGACATCGTATATACATCCACGGACGCGCGCGATCACGCAAAAAAACATATCGAATCCGAGCGGCAGAAACACAGGCGGCGGCCGGAGCAACAACAAGACAACTCGGAGGAGAAAAAGAAGCAGAAGAGCGAGAGGCCCATAGAACACGAGAGAGTCTTCTTGCGCGGGATCGGTAATAACCCAATAAATCAGAGTATCTCGCCGGTGCAATTACGTCTCTCTGGCTCTCCTAGTGGCCGAGGAGAAGACAGAGAACACCCAACCCTTCTCTCTCGTAAATATCGCCGAGGCGAGTCGCGTCTCTCACTGATCCCACGACCCTGCGCCCAGAGAGTTCGGGGTTGCTCTTGCGCCTCTCTTTTTCCTCCTCCCACCCCGTCATTTTTTTCGCTCGCCGAAAATTCAAACTTTTTTTTTTGCTCCCACCCCCCATGGGAACTGTGTAGCGAGGGTGAGCCAGTAAGAGAGCTTAGGTGATTTAATTGCTACCAAGAGCAATCTGTTAATTCGAGAGTGTCAGCCTGAGAAAGCGAGAGCTTGAAATCAGCTGTAGCGAAAGAGAAGAGAGAGAGAGAGAGAGTTGCTCGGCTCTCTGGGGGCTTGAGAGGGCAATTATTTCGAGTCTAAGCGAGAGAGAGAGAGCAGGCGAAATTACACGATGCTAAGTTTTGCCGAAAAGAAATTCGTATAATTTGCGCACACGGCCCGGGCATCGCATCCTCCTGCGCTGTTATAAATACGCGCGAAAAAAGTTTTTTGCGAGCTGAGCTACGCTAGATAATAGAGGTGCGTGGAGCAGCCCTGGACTTTTTTACGGTTCGAGTTATGGCTCGGTAAAGACTCCGGCTATCCAAATGTGACTGCGGTTGTTTTGGATTTGCAAGTCCCTAGTGCCGCGCGCGGCTCTAAAATTTAATTGCACAAGCATTACGGCTATTGTATAAGAAGGCCTAGGAAGAGCAAATACGGCCCGGATTAGGAGGCTTTTTGTTACGCGGGAGTTACGTGCTCGTAAATATTGTTTTTTTTTTTTTAGTTTTCTGAGGGGAAGCGCCGGATTTCCTATAACTAGAGTAATGGCGGATTTGCGATATTACGCAAGGTTTTCTTTTGATGTGAAAAAATTGTGGCTCTCTAATCGGGCGATGGTATTATGATGGTACTAGAAAATTTGAGCTTTTTACCAGAGATTAATTTTATCGATATGAAAAACCAAAATAACTCAATCGCGTTTGAAATCAGATATTGATTTAGAAAGGGTTAGAATAAATACTAAACTATCTAAAAGAATTTGCAGAAAATCGCTAACGTTCCAAAAAAATCGCACCATATCAGCGTAATCATCTCCGGCACGCTACAGCCGGCGCTCATGAAAAATTATCCACCCGGTTCTATCTCCTCTTCTCAATTAACTTATGTACACTATTAGTCTAATGCAATTTATCAAGACTTCCTTATACACCTCCGCCGGCACCTCCGTCCATTATATTTGCAAATTAGAGCTCGAAAACACCTTCCCTACCAAAGCCTACACACACAAACATCCAACCTTTCCCAGAACGCGTAATTCAGACAGCAAAAGTGCCATCTAGATCCGCTTAATGTCTCCCAGCACTCGCGCGTCAAACGCGTAATGACTTTCCGATAATACAACCGTCCCGTCCACCCCCGCGCCATTTTCACAAAAGCCAGAGAGAAAAAGCAGGTCTAAATGAATAACGAGCGCGTCCTTCCTCCCCGGGAACTCGCCCATGAAAAACCGGTACGCGACTTTTTCGTTTTTACCCGGTGCCTCTGTGTGTATGTACAGAGAGGGAGCAAAAAAGGGAGGGCGAAAAAAAGGAGGCCAGCACGCGCGCGCGCTCGCCAAATTACACGTATAGATGGCATTGATGAATGGCCGCAAGAGGATTTTGATAGACCCTGCACTCTCTTGCTCTGCGCTGCTATAATAATCGCAGCCGATTCTCACACAATCTGCCTCTCCTGGCTCTTTCTGGGAGAGAGGGAGATTTCTTTTACTTTGGCGTGTACACGCCACCGTCGCATTATTTCTGGAATTATCGTTACGAGCTGCGAGCTGCGTTTGTTTTATGAATATTCCAGCGCGAATTTCTTACCGATCCTGATGGACTGTTGGATGATTGCACCGGTTGGACTATGCATTTTTCATTTGTTTTCCTTAGCGTAATGATTTAGATCATTTTTCAAGCTGGTAAATGGGATGTTTACTTGGCCGATGTCTCCTAATTGCTTGATAGTTTTCGTATAGAAGCACTGAGCGGTAGCTTTTCTTGTAATGCACGCGACGTATATCATTTAATAAAAAGGTATAAAGACGTGCACATGCTTAAGCATTACTTATTTGACAAATAAATTTCGTTGAGATATATCCAAGGTGATCACAAATCACTCCTTTTTACCGATAATTTCAGCCCGATCTCCAGCCGAGATACGCGAGAAAATTTTTCAAGCAAATCGATAAAGATGACGTATCATTAATACCGCTGAAAACAGTAAATCATTGATTTTCAAATAAAGCAGCCTCGTTGCCTCCAAGGCTTCTTTGTTATACGGCTCCGAGATCCGAAACTGATAAAGGCGCGCTCGGAAACCTTTGCGCGCCGCGCGCAAGTCTGTTTTATTAATGCACGCGGCTCTGGAAAATTCAAGCATACAGCAGAAGCGAGGCTATTGCGGTTTTAAAAAAAAACTACCTGCTTGGTATATTTGTTTCGCCGAATGGTATGAGACTGCTTTAAAAATCATGAGGCTAATTAGCGAATATATTACAATCTATTAGGGGGCATTAGCAATTCAGCGGGGTGAATTAGGTATCAGCGAATAGAGACATAAGCTTTTATTTTTCTTTTATTTAAATTTAAACCAATATCATTAAAGTTGAGAGATGAAAAAAGGGATAAAGCATTCTGTAGTCATTCATTATTAAAAAAAGCGATAGAGTTTTTAAAGTATGTGCAATTATGCCGCTTTTAATAAATAATTCTTTTTCAGTAAAGCTCGTAATTTATAATTTATATTTTATAATGTTAAAACTAATAAAGGTAATGTACACGATTCGAAAAAAAAAAACAAAAATTACTTATTTTTAATTCATAAACTTTTATTAAAAATTATAATTTTAGTTCAGTTCATTGAAAATTACATAACCATTTAGAACAAACCTATACCTTTTAATATATATACAAATTTTAATATAATAAAATTTCTTTCTCATGTTACCAGAAGCTCACATTTTTTCTCTTTATCTACAAGGAAACAAAATTTCTCGCTCAATTAACAGCGCTATTATTTATAAAACGATTCCGCCGACGGATTTCCATTGCCGGAACAAATAGACGAGCGACTAGCCGCGCGTATATACACACAAGGAAATGTCATTAATAAAACCTTTAAAAGGAGCAAGAAAAATTGTCTCAAAGTATCCGCATGTGTCATTATACACGCGTTATCAATCGTGCAATGCCATTGCCTCGTGCTACACCCACACACCTTCAAAACCCACACACACACACACGTATGCATTACATTCACACACACACACACATACGCACATGCTCACACACACATACACACACGCATACTGAAACACACACATGCAAGAGTGGAGAAAGAGAGAGAAAGAGAAAGAGAGAGAGAGAGAAACGAAAGAAGGGGGGGACTCCCCGCGGGGATATAAATCTTCCATCTGACAGACGCGCCGCCTCCGTGGCTCTCTCTCGACCAACCGAACGAGCCGGAATTTCCAGTGGGGCGACGCCCTCGGACTACGCGCGAGGCTCGCCTGCGTATACACACTCAGCTTAGTGTATATGTGTGAGAGAGCGAGCTCGCGCTGCATTTGCATGTCATTTCGAAAGGCCATTGCATACTTACGTACATGTGCTCTCTCTTTCTCGCCTTCTTGCCTTCGCGCCGAGACTGGAGAACTTGGCTTGGTTGCGGGTATATGAGAGATGTGTCAGGGTTCGGCCATCGATATTTTGAGCGCGAATTTTCTTTGTTTTATTGGTTTTTGAAGGTGGGATGGGTGTGTTTCTTAGGATGAGTCAAGGTTTGATGTGCTGTGAGAGTAGTTTTCACATGATGTAATGGATGTACTAAGGTTGGTTTAGTGTGAATATGGGAATAAAAGATCTTTTACATTTAATTTATGGTTAAGAAGATGTTTATTGAAAAAAATTATGTTTTCATAGATGAATGTATATTCACTAACAAGAAAGATAAATTACATTATACAAAGTTTATTTTAAAGTGCTACAATTAAAAATTACATGAACGCACTTTATATAATATGAATCAAGCTCAAATTAATATAAAGAATCATATTTTTATGTTTTCCTTATCACGATGAAATATCATTAAATTTATACAAGTATAAATTATTTCGAGAACACAAGATAGCACAATACGAGCAACAACAAATCCTTCACACAACGAAATGAATTAAGTATTTCTTCCACCATAAATAAACATGTGCGAATAAAAAAACAACTACCTACACGAATTCCTCTCACTATAGAACCTTACCCAAGAAAAAAAGAATAATTCGTTTAGCAACGCAGCGCACTGTAGAAGTATGAATAATCATTTTTACGAGGCTTGATTTACCGTCACTCATCAATCTTCCGGCTGCATTCCGCCATCTCCGCTATCGCAAAAAACTCGCGCTCGCCTAACCCCACCCTCCTACAGCTCTATAAACAGACAGAAACAAAGCCACGAAAAATTATGCAAAAACTTTCCCCGCGCATATAACGTTCCTGTTCTCGCCGCGATAAAAAAAATCGCGAACGAAAAAAAAAGGCACAGCAAACGAGCGCGCTCGGCTTCATTTTCCATTTTATTCCACGCGAAAGCCATTTCTGTTTGGTCGGTGTGTATTATGCCGATTCCCATCCGCGAATCGCGTGCCTGGCTCGCATCCATCCTCGCAGCCGCGAGGGTGGAAACTTTCGTCTAGATTCGAGCCGCATGCAATATTTGAGCTGACCTATACGTAGACACACGCGTGGGTGTGTGTGTGTGTGTGTGTGTAGAGTGGCGCGTGCTGCGGGGGGTCTCGAAAGGTCCTCTCGTCACGAGAAGTGCCGCGACCGCAGGATATTTTCGAATAGCACGCGACGAGCTATCGGTTTTCGAGGTTAAGTTAGAGCGGGGCTGGGGTTTGTCTACCTTAGGGTTAATTCCATTAATCTTGCTCGCGCGAGGGCGAGGGATTTATGTTTGTCTTTGTTTTGGGGATTGGCTGTGGGGGTTGCGGAGAGGGGATGGGTAGTTGGTTTGATTTGATGGGGGTTTGAGGGATGAATTTTTGATGATGTTTTTTGAGGGTTGGGGAGAGGGGGAGGTTGACGTGATGGGGTGATGATGATTAGAGATTTTAAATGATTATTTAATTTAAATGTAATTTAAAGCGGTTTGATTCGAAATTATTAAAATTCTTTAGCTATTTTTAATAAATTTTCTTGTACTTTTGCATGTGTTGAAACAATTTTTTTTTATATATATAGGTCTTAAAACTGATCTTAGAGAATAGAAAACCATTTTTTTCTTTCCAATAATTTTTTCTAACTAATGTATACTGTGTAAGAAATGAAAAAATATACTCAACTTAAAATATTAAAATGAAATAAACGTGAATACAATTCCTTATAAGAAATTTAATCATTTCAAATATCTATATAGGCCAGAAAATGCACTTTTTTAAAGATTTTTTTTATCTATTTTTAAATTTTACCATTTTCACCAGGGTTAAATTGATAAATTTAAAATGTATCAATTTAAACCTGGTCTGTCATTTTCTATTTTGTCTTATAAACTATATATACCTATCACAGTACCTTAATTAATAGTTCCTGTTAGTGAGACAATAAATCAATTCGTTTGCTCCTCATATTGATTTTATATGATCTAATAAGAATAGTAAGTGTTGGCATTCATTTCAATCGCTACAGACGGAATGCTTCCTAGCGAGGTCATCACGTACTAGGAAAAGAAAAGCTCAAGAAACATTAAATTAACACGACTTCAAATTGACTTCTTTTACAAGATTTCTTATTACATCAATAAATTTAATTTAAATTCCTTTCTCAAAAAATTGAGTAATTCATTTTATTTCAAATTTTTAAAATTTCTTAATTTATGATTCAAAACGGCTTTCCGTGATTCCAAACACTAATAACCAAATCTTTAACAAAATCTTATAACACAAACCCAAACCCGCAATAGCAAAACCATAATTTTTCAGGCCATCGATCTAGGGCATCTGCATCCCGACTCCTCCACCCATCTCCCCAGCAAGCGCGCATAATCATAAAAATTAAAATTCCACACATCCAACATTTTCTCAACAAAATATTACCTCTCTCTCACAGACACCTTAACCGCGATTCCCCAGCGCGACGTCCAGCTTTGTATCCACACGCTCGCCCGCCGCCTTCATTTTTTTCGCGATCGTTAAAGGCATTAAAAAAATCCTACCTCGCGCTCTCGTGCATAACTTAAAAGCATCGCGAGCGCGAGCTACGGCGGCGATCGGGGTCGCATCTCTTGAATATTCATCGCGCCCGTGTACACGCGCGTTCGAGCGCTTAATATCTCGGTCGGAAGGAAATTTTACGAACTGAGCTAGCCGCCGTGTGTCGGGCGCAGTGTAAACAGAGTTCATCGCTCAAGCGATCGCTGGGCCGTTCCGCGAACCGAGCGAGCTTTGAAAATGTTTAAGGTAGGATAGTGGCGGTTTTTTCTGGCTTTTTCGAGCGGAGATGCAAAGCGGCTTTTAAACTTCCTTTTTTTCGGAAAACGGCGAGAAGGTGATGGTTTTTTTAATGGGGATGGCGTTTGGGTCTTTGTTGTTCAGGCGTGAAGTTTTGTTTTAAGAAGAGATTTTTGTGTAGGTATAGTATCAAGTGAATTAAATTGATATTCCGACTAATGATAATTCGATGATTCTTTTATAGAAGGAAATATTTTTGCCTAAAATCTTAGTAAAATTTGTTTAAAGTTTAACTATATGAGACTAAGAAATAGGTATTTTTTGGCCATTTATTACGTTACAAAACATTAACTAGCTATTAAATGGCTATTGAACAGAATCATTTCTAAGACTTAGTAGTTTAGTTGATATCTGAATCTTCTTTTATTGAAAATTTTTAATTATTTAATTCACAAGTAATAATCAAACCTTTCCTAATCCCATTTTATTAAAAAAAGAAAAATTCTATTTTATTTATATCTTTCACAACATCGTTCATTTCCCTGCCAGCCCACAAAATCCTGAAAATCAAATCAAACACAGACTACTTCAAACTTCATTAAAAAAATGCTCAAATCAATATCCCCAACTAAAAACAATCCCAAGTATAAGCAACCCTGCGCACCGACCACACCGTCCACTTCCCAGGCCTCAACATTAAAAAAAGAAAAAAAAAGCAGCAGCGCATAAGCCTCCGCGGCAACAGTCTTACAAATCATTTCCAACGTGCTCCCCAGCCCGCCGCTCCCTACGTACAAAAGCGCGCGAAACCAAAAAAAAGTGTATATTCCTACTCGCTCCAGCTCGCTCGCTTGAGAGAGAGGGCGATAGGCGATAAAACGTGCTTGAGCCCGACGCAGTGTGCACTACGCTGTAGATTACTATTTTTATCAGTAAAAAGGCCGCTCTCGACAAGGTAGAGGGGGGGAGTCCGGTAAGTTTTATAGGCGCTCGCTCGCGCAGAGGGTCGTGCATCACCCGTGAGCCTGGCAGGATAATGGGCCCCCGCCTCGAGAGAGAGAGAGAGGGAGAGAGAGAGAGTCGTGGACCGTGCGAGTGATTGATAGACACCGAGGTCCGGCTGCAGCGTCCATATACATCGTGGGTTGGTGTGGATGTAGGTATAGGGAGAGGAGAGCGAGGCTACCCCTTGCGTGTGTGGGGATTATGCCCAAAATCGGCAGGGTAGTGGGAGGAGGATTGTCTGAGGCCGCGAGGAGCGATTAAACGAGAGGGAAAAGGTGGGGAGGGAGAGATTTCACGGTTATGGGGTGGAGAGGAGAGGATGGAGATTTCGGTTATGGTTTGGATGGTTGACAGGAGAATTGCGGCAAGGTAAATATGTGGGGATTATGTGATGTGAATATGAGAGGCGAGAAGTTGGTTTTGTTAATAAAGATGGTGATCGTTGGAGCTTCTTGGAATGACGTTGACAAACTAATTTTTTCCTATTTTTATAATAATAAAAATTTTTTAAATTTGTGATTTTTTTTATAAATATTAAATATTATCTGAACAAGACGGATAAAATGTTTACCTCTGTAGTGTACTAGAGTAAATTAATGATTCACTAGCATTATTTTGTTAAAGTTTAAGAATCATTGGTTTTAGAATCAAGAATTATGTGGATCATTTTTATTATGTAATATAAATAAAAAAATAAGTTTTAAGGACTTATTTTACATTTTCTAAATTAATTTTATTTATATAAAACATTTAAAAAATGTAGATTTTTTGTTTTTTTTGGGCTAAGTAAGAAAACAGAGCTATTAAATTTTACTATAAACAGTAATTACTATTGAATACGAAAATAAATGTATAGTCAATGCACTACTTTAAATTATTAAATATTTTTTTTAAAATTGTAATAAAAAATGTATTTATTCATAGTCATAAGCTTTATTTGACATTGCTTAACGTATAGACTTATAAATTTTTTGATGCTCAAAAAGCCATTAAACACGTGTTTAGAATGAATAATTAAAGAAATCCTTACATTCTCATATAACTGTCATTATGAATCCCTCATGTTGTACTTCGATTATAACGCCACATTTAGATATTATCGTACTAATATGTTTTTGATAGATATTTGTATAGATTTTCAGTTTACTTATCAATTTCAAACATTTATCATTTTAATTCTGATAAATTTGTGCAATATTCATGAAACTAAACAGAATATTTTCATTCCGATAAATCAATGTAACATATATAACATAGAGGATTCACATTATTAGAAAAACATTTTTATGTGCTCTTGCAAAAATAGATTACTACTAGTAATTGATTACAAAAAGTTTTTTTTCTTGTATATTATGTTTTGTTACGGAATCTAAAGAAAACAAGTTTGAAATATTGTATTTCTAGAAATATTGACATTCCTTTGTTGAAAAAGATAGACTTATCATCTTCTGAATTGAGTCCTTCATAGAAAAATAAAAAAATCAAAATAAATTATGCCAATATTCTATGGATTATGGAAGAAATGAAGATGAACAGCATCAAATACTTAATTCTTTCTGTGTTTATTCGATTACACAAAGATACTTCAAATTACATGAAATCTCATATAGCACAAATAAACACCCTCACCAAGACGTCCTTCACGCCATTCCATATCACCACCAAGACTACTTTTTCCGCGTGCCAAGACAGCGAATCAATAATAAGCAACTTAAAAAAAAACACTCCCTCACACCCACACCGCGTTCCACAATAGACCAAGTATGTTCCTGCACCCACACACTAGTTCTCTTCCTGGAAAGAAACGGAGCAGCGGGGGAGGGGGGGGGGCGTAATGCGCAACGATCGGAATCGAAAATGGGGCACGGCAGGCTTTTCGTACACACCCACACGTATACACAGATAACCCCGGTGCCGACGGTGGCGTGCTAAAGAAGATTTACCTTCGCCGCGTACGTACACACCGGAAAAAGGTGGCGGGGGCGCACTGGAGGAATGGTTTCCGGCGTGCTGCCGTAAAGCCGCGTGTTTCTGCCCGCTCTCTCTCTTTCTCTCTCTCAACGAGACCCGCTCTGTGTACATTCAAGTGGGTGTATCGTATGATGGCGAGGTGAGTCCTGCTTTTGTGGGTTTTTCGGGCGATGGTGAGGTGTTGGAATATGCGTAAGGGATAAGGTTAAGGAAAAAATACACGTTTAAGACGTATGATTTAAATATTGAATTTAAACGAGCGATTCGTAAATTTCTGTGTGGATACTGAGGAGTGCCATTTTCATCATCCCTTTTATGTAAAGATTGACACTCTTATTTGCCGACTTGCAAAGCAAAAACTGTATTGAAAATTCAAAAAACAGATTTCCAATGTTAAAATTATGAAGTTTCTTAGACCTAGTTGAAGTCTTGGAAAATATTGGATTGACCTTCATCGTCAGAATATCACGATACTTTATTCTAAACATACAAACATGCAACAATAAGTTAAGTTTGTAAGATAGTACATCTTCACAAGTAGATAGAAGAACAACTAGGAAATGTAAGAGTCCAGGTCGGTCCAGATGTTAAAATTAAATAGAAAATTCTGCAAATGATACAGACTTTGTGAAATAATGCAGTTTTAAAACCTGGACTCTTAAATTTTCTAGTTGTTCTTTCCTGTTAGTAACTATTTACTACCTCACAAATCTAACGTATTTTTCTAAATTACTATGATACAATTCAATCTTTATACATTTGCAATGAGGTATCTTGGTATTCTAACAAAGGTTGATACTGTATTATTCTAAGACTTCTTGTAGGTTTAAAAGACTTCATAATCTTATGATCAGAAACATGTTTTTTAATCTTTTAATAATTCGTAGGAAAGTGACATATTCGTCACTAGAGTTATTAGATAATTTGTTTAGAAATATCTGATCCTTTTAGAAATACTAAAAGAAAATAATAAATTTTCATACCTATTGTAACAGATAAATATAATTTACTTTCACTCTTAGTAAACTGACTTACAAGGAGAGTACTCAAGATTTATTCAAAAAGTTTTACACAGCCTGAGGAAAACCAATATAGATCTTTTCTAGTAACTATCGGCGAGATATAGTTGCTATCAAATTGATATTTTTTTATAATATCGCATGGTGATTATCTAATTTTAATAAAGAAAATCTTACCTAACTAGATTGTTTTCTTTGAACAATGAGAATTTTTTAACTTAAACTAAATGGTCAAAAATTAGAATTACACTGACAATGAAAAACCCTATATTTGGTAGCTGTAACTTACTAAAACTAGAGGGTATAAACTCTATTAGTAAGCAATTATCACAAGATAAATATCAATTGATTAGCAAAATTTTGTTACCAGTGATGACAAATCTTACGTTTTTCCTTGAGGTTCACCAACAATCAACAAACACTCTGATATATATAGGATCTACTCTAAAAGTAACGTGATTTTTATCCACAAAGTTGCCCAATCCCTTCCCATCCCCAAACCACTCGATACAAAGTCGAATACATCTATCTCAAAGGGCCGCATAGATCTCCCTCATATAATTGGCCATACCCTCGTTCATCCCGCTCTCTCACCCCCGTCGGCGATGAGCTCCTTTCGCGTTAACTCTCCCCCCTCTCTTGCGGTCCTCTCTCATCTCTTAGGGCCAGATTCGCCAAAAGTCAAAAGCGAGCGAGGGGCCCCAGAAGAGCACATATATAGGGGCGAGCGCATTAACAATCGACGTGCGTGCACGAAAAGGCCCGCGCGCGCGCACTCGAGGCCAGACGCTTGACGCCACATAATGGACCATCTCCGAACGCGTCCCTGTACGTACAAATATACGCTCAGAACCAGAGAGGGAGAGAGATTCGCAGAGAGGCACGCTCGAGGTTAGGCCCCTCGAGGCAACCCCCGTCTCCTCCAGCCGGTTCCTCTCTTTTTCGCGCTCACGGGGCCCTCAGCGCCAAAAAGGCAGCAAACTTCAAACGTTTACGAAAGAGAGAGAGAGAGAGGGAGAGAGAGCTCCATGGATAATTGGGGATAATGCCGGGGTTTGCGTCGCGCGCGCGCGCGCGCTCGTAATTGCACCGGCGGACGGGGCCCTTCTTTTTCGGCGTTACATCGCGCGCGACCGTCGGACCTGTCCGAGGAGCTTTCGCAGAAACCCGCGCGTCGATGTATATATACGCGCCGCCTAATTCTTCGGTTTGCTTCGTGCGCTCGCTCGCCTCGCGCTGCTGTGTTATTACGCGCTTCTCTCCTAGGCCCCTCGGGGTAGAGATACACACTCTGGCTGCTGCGGTTCGCTTGTCTTTTTCGGGGGGTGGAGAGAGAGAGAGAAGAGGAGCCGCAGTCTATCACGCGAAGGTATATAGGCGCGAGAATCGAGGCGACACACACGTCTCTGAGGATCTCTCTCAAGGATGTTCAAGGTTTCGTGCGCAGACGGCTGGCTGCGAAACGTTTTGCGCGTAAAAAATAGCCGGCGACTTTGTTGCTCTCCTGGGATGATTACAATGAAGTCTTTAGGCGGAGAGGAGGAATGTTGCGAGTTGCGGGTTGCCTTGCTGAGGGTCTGGATGGATGAAAGAGGACGATTTTCGCTTTTAGCGGGTAGGCCAGAGCGAGAGTGGGGTTTGAATGGAGCGGATTCCTGGTTAATGTTGGAGAGTGTTTGAAGAAAGATCCGTTTTTGCAAATTGTCACAGATGGTGAGGTAGAGAATGGGAACAGATGAAAGATACAAGGTAGGTTACTATGTGATGAAGAAATTTGGGATCCATAATTTTAAATTGTTTTAGCATTGTTAAAGCTGTGAGATAGTGATTTTATTACTTGATTAACGGTTTTATAAAGCTAAATGGTAAGAAAACATTGGGATACTATAATACTAACGAAATTCCCACATCATCAGCACTTACTGCTCGTATCATTACAATTGCTAAGCATACAATCAGATGGCGCTATTTACTGTATTGTCAGTCATCCTACTAAATATGTGGTCTGATAAATAAATAAGGTAAATGCATGCATTAAGCAAATGACCGACAACGAAATGACAAAACCCTTTATTAAAACTTACTATTATTACATTTCTTCTAACCATATGATTATAGGTGATGCTTTCACATGTTATAACATTGAACTATGTCAACCTTTTCTTTATTTATTTGTCTGAGATATATCTAGAAACAAATAAACGTTTTTGGAATAATTTTTTCAAACAAATATTTAAAGTAAAATTGTTTTGTATGAGAAAATATTTATAAAACTATTTTTACATATTTCCATTCTCTAAAGTATCTTAAAAAAGCGAGTATGGAAATATAAAAGCAAGTTCATTTGCATACTTTAATTTAAAAATATTTATAAAAATATGTTATATAATAAAACTTTCCATGTGGAGATAACATGAAGTAAAAACATTCATTAAAATTATTTTGAAAACATAAATACGTAAAATATCAATTTTTTATGAAATTATTTATTGAATATTTTTTTAGAAAAGGAAAGGTCTTTCAAACTTTTATAAATAATAAATGCATTTAAAAAATTGATGCGATTGATCTCAAAGTTATAATGAATATACTTCAACTTTCCACTACAACTTCAATATAGCTAAATCCGCAAAATCGATAGCTATATTTACCAAACTTTAATAAAACCATCCCCAGCCATCCAAAACCATGAGCAAAGCAGCTAATATCAATACTAAAGCCTAAGAGCACATCATCAGAGCATTAAGTCACCAGTAATCCAAGCCTAACAACCTTTCCACCTGAAGCATGTAATTCTAAATTGTTTTAGGGCCCCGCGGTCTCTCATTGTCGAGCTTGTACACATATTTACACACCCCGGTGTGAATCGTAAAAGGATCAATTTTTCCGGGGCCTCGCTCCTGGAATCTCTGTATTTAAAAGATCGTCCGAAAAGAGGAGGCGAGACTCGCGCGCGCGCGCGCGCAAGAAAACGAGGAGGCGACTATCAGCGCTGGTACACTCGAGAAACGCAACAAATTACACTACTTCGGCGCGAGAGCGGGCCTTAATTATACGCGAAGGCACACCGCGGCCTTTTTAACCATTAGCTCTCGGCTGGCAAGCGCCTTCACGGTAGTAATCAAGCCCGCATAGCTTTTACGCGCCGCGAAAAAGTAAGCGATTCCCTATTTAAACAATAAGCCGGCTAAGATGGGTAATACCCGATTTCCCGCGGCTGGGTTCTGTGCTGTTTTTCAATTAAGGCGAGATGTGATGCTGGAGTAGCTTGTGAGGAAGGGTAAAAAGTGGCTGCTGAGGATTAACGCTTGGGTTGGGGTGTAATGGGGATTTTTTTAAGAGTAGTGGAAGAGAATTGGGTTAAGGGGAGGATGAATAAGCGTTAAGCGTTAGATTTGATGATCGAAACTACATTATTTGATGGTATATATTATGGTATTTTGAATCGAGATGTGTAATCTGTATTGAGAGCATGAGACGTGAATACTCAAGAAAAACGTAGCTTAGAGTAGAAGCTAAATAGACTAACAAAATGATAAGTGTTTTGAATAATAGGTGATACCTTAAAAAGCCTTTATTGTATTAGTGTTTATTTTCATTATTATATTTTATTTGTTTTATAGTTTTATTTTAAATAAATTAACCATTTAATGATATATGAAACATAATTTATTTAATAAGACGATTCATAAACTTTAAAAATTGTTAAGTGTTTGCTTTTTAGTAAAAAGATTCATATACCCAGCTAGATTTTTGTAAAATTATTATAAATATGAATCCAAATGTAATTTTTCAAATGTCTGCAACATTTTTTTTTAATTCTTTTACTATGAAAACAACAATAACAACAACAATAAAATAAAACAATTATAAGATTTATTATTGTGTAATAATAATAGATTAAAACCGTTTTACTTACACTAAAAAAATATATACACAGCGACCGACAAAATCTGAACTTTACATTCTTCATAAAATAATTATTACACGTAAAAATTACTAATTTTAATGCTTTTAGTTTTAATTTCTCACTACGCTTCATAATTCTATATTATTAAAAATAAATTTTAATTTATCCAATCGCTCTTCTAAAAAGTTATTCTATCTTCATTCTAAAATTTGAAAAAAAAATGGTACTATACTATAATATAATCATTTTAATCATTTACTCATTGCAAAATAACAATATTATTAATAATAAAACAGACGCGCAAAACATTAACAAACAAATTACATACTATAGCGCTCAAACCCTTTCAACGTTCTCCAGCCGCCGGCAGCGCAGAAACCAGCCGTCCGTCGGCAAGCGAGCTCTGCCGCACGCTCGCTTCTAAGCCGGCCACGCAACACGCCTGCTACAAATTAGCCAATGATCAATTGGCAAAGGACTTCCGTTGTGTGTAGAATGATCATCCAGCTAATGTGTTCGGGACTCGTAAAAATTTTCGGTAATTAAGAAAGGTGGCTGTTTCGTGGGCGTGCGCAGGATATATATCGCCGTCCGACGGACGGCGGCAGGTACGCGGTGAGTTGAAGTTAAGTTTTTACTTTAGCGATGATAAATAATGTTTTTTTGTTGTGAATTTAAAAATAAAGTATGCATATCAGAGGTGTTTGTGAAATAGTTAATGAAAAAATTATTTTTTTATTGAAAAAAATCGTATCGCAAAAACAGTGATGTTTTTGTTAAATTCTTTTATGAAAATTATGAATATTACTACCAGTAAAATATCATCATTTTTAATCATATAAAATTTGCAAGAATTTTAATTACAGATTAATTTTTTACTGTAATTCTTAAGTGACTTAAAAGTCGATTTTCCTTATATTTGTAAGTACAAAAAATGCAAGTACATATTTGTCTGATGTATAATCATCGTTGACACATGCAAACGTAACGTTGGATAATACTTTGATGTGGTAAATGTTACTTTCACTTTAAATAAAATAATTATTTGAAATAACCGATGCATAAATGAGAATACAGCAAGCCTATATTTTAAAGTGACAATTATTTTCACAAGAAATGATTTAAATTGTGTGATTAAAGTGAAATTAGACATTCAAAGATACTTTTAATTATTATAATTTAAGTCGTTTTGTAAAAGTTTTTAAATAAAGTGTTTTTTAGCATTTTTTAAGTGAATTTAAAATTGAACGTTCTACTTTTAATGATGAAAAGTGTTGTACACGTTAAAAGTTTTAAAATATGTGCTGATTTTATGGAAGTGATTAAACTTTTTAAAAATGTGCTTGGACTAAGAAATATAGCCTACTTTCTAAACGAAAGGGGTAGAATATATTTAATATATAAAAATGCACTATAATATCTGTTCGTATCGTACCCTAAATCATACATAAACCAGACTTCTCAAAAAACACGAATATGTGCCAATTTACAAAAAATAAACCTTACGTACTCCACTTCCAACAAACATCAATAACCGAATACTTGAAAAAACCAGAAAACCCTTCTACTCAGAAAACATCAGTCAAACTTTCGATTCCGCCCGATTCACCCTCAATCCTAGCCAACACCGCATCACATAAATTTCAACTCCGTCGCCTTAATTCCTACTCTCAAATTCGGAAGAGGAAGTCGGCCTATATATACCCCTCCGCTTTCTTTCTTCAATCCTCCAGCAAAGTCACCGCGGGTCAAAAGGTGCTGCAGATGTCGGCTTAGATCAAGAGGAGCATATACCTCTGGGGCCAGCTACACCGAAATCCCGGATCCCTGGCGCCATTCGAACGTCCTTGCGCAGAGGGACTCTAGCCTCTCTCCTGGACACTGTTATTATATCCGCATCTGGCCCGGTAGGCCCCGAGACTGTAATTATCGCGACCCTAAACGTCGCGTATTCCGTCATTTTTACGTCTCGTCCCGGCGTATCTCCGTTGTTTCCGTGATGTGCGCCCCTGCCCACGGGTCATTGTAACGTCGTTAGCCCAGCCGACTTTTGTGCGTTTCGCGTGCGAGTGTATTTTTCGGAAGGACCGATATGTGTATGTGTGTGGGTTTGGTGGGTGTAGTTGGATATATAGGAAGCGATACGCGGCATCTGCGCCCTGTCAAACTGTCCACTGCCGAGCTGTGGCCGGTTCTGGCTTCGTTATTTTTATTTTTACGGTTTGATATTGGCCGGTTTTCGGGAACGAGCGGCGTCCGTTCGCGGGCGTGACTTAAGGGGCGATCGTTAAGGATAGGCGACACGAGCCATATGGAAGTTGTCTCGGTGAAGTGAGTGAACGTATAGTTTTTTGTTGTTCGTAGAAATATTTTGAATTTGGAGGTGATAAGGCAGAATTTTAAGCGATTGATCGGCTTGTATATGAATTTTAATGAATATCATAGTGATGAATTTTAGGCATGTAGATGTTTGCTGCCGTGTGTAGCGATATTAGATCACTGGCGATTTGCAAATGTGGAGTGAATGAAAATGCATGAGGCTGCAGCTGTTGTTTACGCACGAAAAGTTCAATTTCTGTAACGTTAGTAACGTTGCAATGTTTTTGCATGCGATAGATTATATTTTAAACTGATTAGTATGTGAAAATTAAATAATGCATCGAAGCTGGCTTTTTACAATATTACACTGTCAGAATACAGAAATTATGATTCATGCGATGACCAGTTTGGATAGGCCTTAGTATAGATCGATCCCTCAATATAAGATATTCAATGAAAAAAATTTATAGAAATTTTGAAATTTTCTATCTATATCTTCCATTTATCAGAAAGATCTATTACATTCCCGACATTTATCTCACAAATAGACTACACTAAATAGTTTTAATAGCTAATTATAAGTCTACATCCCCAAAGCAAAATAATCACACATCGCACGCTCAGAAATGTCCAGAATCTAAAAATACCCAAAGAACTTTCCATCATCACTTTTTTCCCTCTTTCCCCAGAATCTCCAGAGATAAAACCCCGCGATGCAGCGTTGAATCACGTCGGCGCGGCTACTCGATATACGCAGCTTCTGGTAACGAGGCCAAGCGGCGCGCGCGTCCAACCCGTAATTAGATAAGGCACAAGTAGCCTTTTATGAAGCGATTAACGCACTTACACATCGCCCGGCACCCCGCGTATATGCATTATGTATTTAAAAAAAAAAATAATAATAAATAATCCTCTTCATCAGTAGTCGCGTCAGATCCCGCCGCCATGCCGGCACGAATTTTCGACTACAGCCCTCCCGCCTCTCCTTCTCTCTCGATAACTAGAAGGGATTCTTATCTCGGATGCTCCCTGATGTTTCGCGCTGCTGCTGGGGCCCCCCGAGGGCAGGCACGCACACGCATACGCGCGCCCTTTTTGAAAGAGCGTGCGCGCTGCTACAGTCACGCCCCCTCGCTCCGTTATTTACCTCCGTCTCCTTATAACGTTTCGCCCTTGCGCGCCGGGCTTTTTTTTAGTTCGTCGCAAGCCCGGGAGCGACGGCGGCGGCGACGGAGTAGTGGACGCGGATGCTACCTTCTGGAAAGCATCAATAACTAGGCTGCGCGCGCGATTTCGTGATCTCGACATTTTTTTAGCCCTAGGTGGTATCCCTAGCATGATGCACGAACGAGCGGGGAGATGGATGGATCGAAGGTCGAATTAATTTGCGGGAGTAATTGCCGGAGAGAGACTTCGGCGTGATTCTTTTATTTTTTTTAGGACGGGGGGCTGAGGCCTGTGCGTAGGTATCTGAAAAATGTGGAGGAGTTCGTGCGAGGGCTTTTTTCTTGCCGGGCACGCGATGTTGTTGTTGAAAGGATTTGTTTAAAAATGAGTTGATGCGTTCTTTAGTTGGTGGAAATACGAAGTAAAATTGGATGGAATATTGAGAGCATAATGGAAAGCTTGTTTCATTTTGTCAAAAGTTATTGTTGATATTTGTGAAATATTATTGTAAAGACGGTCTACTGGAATATTGCAATTTGAAAATATCTCGTTTAAAAATTAATACCTGCAGTATCATTGTGAAGCAATTGCTTTGAAAACTTGTAATTCAAAAGTTAAAAGTTTTTGAATTGTTTACTGTGACGTAAAAACAATGACGATTTAGAATATTGTGATTGTTAAACTTCTGCATCAAAATAGTCTGTCAGAAAGCTCCAAATTACAACAGTCTTTGTCAGAAAGCTGTAAATTGTAATGGTCTCAAACACTTGAATAACAGTAGTCTTCATAGATAAAGTCTGAACGCAAAAGTTTTCATCATAACAGTTGAGTTAAAATGTTCATAACAAATTGAATGATGCGGTTGTCTTTGTATGAAATGTTGCTACGTAATAAGACTTAAAATGGATTAGAAGGCACTAGCAAATTTATACTTTACTACATTATGCATATACTTATTCAAAGATGTTCAAATGTGCAACCAGTATATTCACAGAAGATGTGATTTCTGTTTCTTACAACTGATAAGATATTGTAAAAATCGTTTATACTTATAAATTTGAAATTATATTAGTTACAGTTATTTCACTTGTAAATTAGTTTCAGACATTTCTCTATCTGTCTTCGGGGGAAAAATTTTTTCTCATACTCAACATTCGTGGTAAAGGAACTATAAATAAAATAGTACACCTCACAGAATTTTTGAGTCTAAACTTTCTCTCGTTCGCAATGATCAATAAATTCAATTTTCCAAAATTGTAAAAATTGACTCAAGGTTTAAGCCATTTAAAAGTTTCAATCAAGAGATATTTTTTATTAAAGCACGGAAATTCCAGAAGATTTATTCTAGATATTCATTAAAATCCTATTAATAAATCAATTCAGCTCCAATTACAATCAGCTCTGAGCTACTTAGGTCTCACCATTTGAAAAGCATTTGTTTTTAAAATAAGTTGGTCAGAGCCAACAAATTTATCGATACCACAAAACTACAAATTACTAAAAGAAGACCCCTCCGAATCAAAACTCAAAATACTTTCGCAACTACTGAACCAGAAAAACCACCAGCCAACCTACCTACTGCCACATCGATCAGCGTCGCCACGAACCCCCATTAATCCTCGAAACATTCATACGTGCATCGAGCCTTCCAACCGAGCCTCCGTTACATCCTGCTCCATCGACAATATTCCCACAGAGCTCTCTCTCGCGTTTTCGTCCTCGAGACAAAGAAAACTACGAGCCGCGGCAAGATGCAGCCTACCGATAGCTATATACCTCGCGCAACTCCGCAGCCGCTCGTATAATACGCTCAGGCCTCTGCGCGTATACACCCCCGTAAACCAACCTCTCTCTCTCTCTCTCCCTCCGCGCAAAAGCAAAAAGTCGCGAGCGCAAGCAGCAGCTCGGCCAGCATAAATCTCACAAGACAGTGATGTTCTCGGCCGCGTCCTGCCCGCGAGCGACGAATATCCGTGTATATACGCGCCGAAAGAAGGGAGAGACGGAGAGGAGGAAGTTTTAAGGTAGCCGTCGCGCGCGCGCTCGGTTTGCCCAAAGAGAGCAGAGCCGAGATAAGACGCGAAACAAAAATTGAGATCCGCGCGCTGCTTTTCACCACGCCGGCAGCCGTCAATTAAAATATATATCCGCCCCTTCGCCAGCAGTGCCACCACAGTTTGCCGCCGCCAAGCGACTGCTGAGGTATTATGCGAACGCTTACGTGCGACGCTGTGCAGCGACGCGCCTTCGGCTAGGGGCCTTTCGTAACTTTTCGATCGTGAATGTATATCGTGGTGGGATGTAAGGAGGTGGATGTGTATTTCATCGGCGTAACGACGCCCTTTTTTCATTTGAGGATGAAAGCTAAATTGTTTAGTACGGATTTGAGATCGGTAAGCTACTGGGAAAAGTAGTTTTCGCGATGTTAGAATCGAAGATGGTGACGATGATTTAAGGCAGTGCGCGCGGTATTTTTTATTTGTTCGTAAGAAATTTATGAGCACTACTCGCTGTTAACTTCAGCGAGGCGTATATGTACGAAAAAGAGGCTGGCTGGATAGTTGAAATAAGATAAGCAGGTGTGAATAATAATAGAGAAGTTAAGAATCTCCTTTCCGCTGCGTTTGTTTTTATAGCGCAGTCTGTGTTTTAGAGGTACAATGAAAGAAGACATAAACCGTCGGTATATACGTGACTCGAACGTTCATTTACTAAAAGATAGCATTTTCGCGATTTCATTGATGCTTACTAAACCTGTTTTTAATTTTTTTTCACAGAAACGTATGTAAAATTATTGTTTCCTTTTATTTTCAAGATGTACATTTATTTAATTAAAAAATGAAATTTCTTTGATAACATGAATAGCTTGTAAAGTTGTAAGGTAAAGAGAAGAAAGAATACTAATCCATAGTTGGAATAAAATATCTTTTTAAATTGAGGTTTTATTGTAAATTACCGAGTGATAATACAATACGGATATTCTTCATACTCCATCAAGATAACAAATACTAACACGTCACTTTATCACAAATGTAATAAATCAGTTGATAAAATAGTTGGTAGTGACTGAGGCATGAGAAACATTTTTTTATTTCATTCATGATATTTTAAATAAAACAATTTATCAAACATCATAAATAAATTAACATTTCAATGAATTCCAAATCATTGATTTTTATTACCATATAATATCGAACAAAATGATTCTTGTTGAAACGTGTAAAGTGAGAAATACAATGGCATTCAATTTTTCAGAATCTTATATAAGTACATTCAATTCAAGGCGTATAATTATAGTTTTTTTACTTTATAATAGCGGCATAACAACTACCGCGACTACTCATGCATCAATCACTACGTTTATACTACATGTATTATAATTCATTCACAGGCGCACAATTTTTATCGAACTTTGTACTTATATTGGTATCACTTAATCACTGTAACAAACGGAGAAAAAATACATTTTTCATCACACTACCGCGACCCGGCAATTTTTACATCATAAGCCTTATAATTGAATATAAAATCAAAAGCGAAAATTAATATCTCGAACCTATTGTTATAAAATACAAAAAATAATCAATAATTTATTATATACCGCACTGTAATCCAACTTTCACAACGATCGTTACATTCATCCCCGATCACCAACATTAACAACCTTGAACCAAACACAGCATCACAGCACAGTCCGGTACTAGCACAGCGAACACGTGGCATAGACAATGGCGCGCCATTCGAAAATGGCGTCTCCATCACCCTTACCTCACACACTCGCGCGCGCGCGTGAATCGCGTCAGTCACACTCGAGGCGCGCGACTCTTTGTCAAAGGAGCGTTTATCGTATCAGCTCCGGGCTGTCTTTGTCGTCTACATATCCAGGGCCGAGCAGCAGCGGCGGCAGCAGGTGTAACGCGCAGCGGCAGTAGGCTCCAACTGATCTCACATAACAACGGCCGATAAAATTGTTGCGTTTCCACCAAAAATTATCCTCTTCTTTTCTTCGTCTCTCTCTCTCTCTCTCTCTCTCTTTCTCTCTCGTCCTCTCCCCCTCGCCCCGGTGCTCCGCGTGCTCCTCTCCTCGTTTTTGCAGCGTAAAAAGGCACAAAATTGTGGTAATTTGGCCCCCACCAGGCCTCGGCTGAAGAAGAAGGAGCTCGCGGTGTTCGCTGTGCGCGCAAGCGGGGCCGCCGTCTATAGTCCGCGGCGTACATCGAGAGAGCCACCGGCGAGGAGGAGGAGGAAAGGGAGGACGAGGAAGGACGTATAGAGAGAGGCGAGAGGGATGTGCGCAAGCACCGCGCCGAGAGGGAGAGAGAGCTAACAACGAGCCGGCTCGGGCACCGGGACAATTATGGTTCAATATAGGCTGACGCTAATGGGCCGAGTGCGCACCGGCGAGGAGGCAGCTTCACACGATAAGCTCGAGAGCTGGGGAATCGAGCCCACGTGCTTTTGTTTATTGTGAAGGTTTTTTGAAGTGAGGATTGCTTTTTGGTGGGATTGTGAGGAGAACTGGAGGAAAAAATGAATTTAAAAGTGGTGGGTTTCTTTCTGGCCGATTTTATTGCGCTGCGAGCTGCTGGCTCTTAAAATTGAAATGCAACGGGGTAACAGGTTACTCCGATGAGATTACGACGTGATTTTTACAGGCCCTTGGGCAGGCTGTGACGTCACATCTGTGCTACTTAAAATTTTAGTTTCTCATGCGTACGTCGGTTGGAGAAAGATTTACGATAAGCGATAATTCACTTTCACTGACCGTTTTATTGGTAACTCTCAACAAAATTTTAAACAAATTTAATTGTTGTCAAAAAAGAAAACACACCTTCTGAAATTAAATTTTTAAATACTTGCAAGTAAATATTATTATAAATTGTTTCTCGTTTACTTTCTTGCGGACACATAATCGTCTGACTGGTCCCACCTGTTACTACTGCCCGTACATTGAAATAAATCTATTTTCATCTAAAAACAAAAATGAATCTATCTAAACACACAAAGCGAAACATCCAAAACAACATCAAACTTTTGAATCTCGCGCCAACCGCGAGTGCAGCGCTGCACCGGTGTAGTCTCCTCGCTCTCTCCCGAGCGGCGGCTGGAGCGGGGGGCGAGCGCGCGCTATGAAATTAGTATAATCGCGATCAAAATTACTTGTGCAGCGGTGACGGCGGCTCGACTGGCCCCGCTCGCTCGCGCTCTCAAATAACCCGCTCGGCGCGACGATAAGCCAATCGCGCGTGGCCGTGGCGGCGGCCATCTTGAGCCAGCGCCCCTTACGCTCTTCTTAAATTGGCGCCCAAAGTGGATGGTTCGAGGAGCAAGGTGCGGGAAAAGAGAGTACGAGAATTTTGTGAGTCGTGTTGGTACTGTAGAGTTAGATTCGTTTTGCGTTGAATTTTGGTTAATATGTATTTAAATTGAGATTTTTTTCTTAGAAATTTTGGTTGGTTGCAATATGAATGGTATCAATCAAATTGTAAGTAAATACACTTATTTATTGTAATGGTATGGTGGTTTGAGCTGTACGCTTTAACGTAGCCCAAAGAGCTTCTGCAGCGCATAATACATATATTTAAAACGTATTTTTATAATACCCTTTTGAATACTTTAAAGTAGCCCTCCGCGCTTTATAGTTTAGCCCGCTAATTCGTTTAAAATAATATGTACGAATTCCGTTTTAATAACCACCTCCGCCGCTCTCTCGCCGAACTTCTTCATGATCGCAAATTCGATCTCGGCTACCGAAAAAATATCCCTTACAAGACAGAGAATCTCCAGTCGGGCTAAGCCCTCCAGCTAGCTCACCGCGCCTCATGAAGCAACTCTCGCCGTCTGGACCAGGAACCGCTCCTACACAGCAGCGGCCGTCTGGACCGGCAACGTGTAATTACACATCCGAATGCCCGGTGTATATATAAATGTGCGGTCGCTTCGGTAGTGCCTCGACGAAACCCTTTTCACATACATATGTATACATGTCACTCCCGGGGCCAGCTCGCGCCTCCATATAAAACACTGCGCGTCGTTTCCGCCCCTTTAGCCGCCGCCGAGCCTCGGGGGGACCAAAAGGGGGGTCCAAAAAATCTCGGAGCCTGCTCAGAAGCTGACGCGCACACCTTCCTCTTTTTGCGTGACACGGACTCTGCGGAGCTTTTGGGTTAAGCGAGTACGGAGAGCGCGCGGTAGTAGCGCGCCGATGATTATGGTTCGTTAATTACCGGCTGCCGAGAGGCTTGAATTAGAGGATATTTCTGTCTTTCTCTGTCTCTCTGCCGAGCTGCTAATCTGGTTTTCCGCGTAAGAGCTGGGAGTATGCCGTGTGTCAGCGAACTCAAACACTTTTGGATGGTAATGCAAGTGAGAGTATGTAGAATCTTTAGCGCGGTTATGGTTCATGTGTATTTGGGAAAATTAATTACAGGGTTTCCCATCTTTTATTTAACGCTTGGGATGTAATTTTGTTTTCTGAAAAGCTGTTAGTAAAAGAGAAATTTTAACTACCGACTTGAAATTGGAATGCGACTTCGGTTCTGGAATAGAGAAAGAGAAAAACATGTAGAAGTAGATAAAGTCTGGGCTAGGCAAGACGAACGATCGCCACGCGCATGTATATCCACAATCGTCGGAATAGAATTTTCAACTAATTCTATGTTTTTCAGAAGTCGGCAATATTATTATTCGCGCGAGACCGTGAAACACGTACAAGATACTTCATAGCAACATAAAAATCCAGCATTTCGCAAGTCTATTATTTCCATCCGTATACAAAACAAACACGTGCGCGTACAGCTCACCTAGCTTCGAATCACGAATTTCTCAACAAAATCTTTTTCCTCTTTTTCACTAGCTCGACTCCGTGCAGAAGCTAGCCTAAGCGCGCGAGGGAGAGAGAGACAGCCAAGAGCAGCTTTCTCTCTTTCTCTGCCGAGCGGGGAATTGAGAAAGAAAGACCGGAGGATCGTGCGCTCGCGCGGGCTCACGTATATAATTACAGAGGGCAGCGAGGAGAGCATAGCTCGGTGGCTAGAGCTGCTCTCTCTTTCTCTCTCTCTACCTTTCTCGCGAATCCTATGGTACATCGTACCGAGAGAGAGAGAGAGAGAAAGATAGCGCGCGGCGCCAGAGGCGAGTGCACGGCGAATCGGCTGATTCGGCATTCGTGCGCCTCGGGGTCGCCGATGCCGATGGATAAAGGATGTCGGTCAGGAGTTGGGCTGCGAACAGTAGTGGCACGGCGCCGATGCCTTTCGCCTGCGTGTATATGCAGCGATTTCGATAACGCGCTCGTTAATTTCGGCAGGAGATATCATCTGGGTACGAAGGACGGACGAAATTTCCGACGTTCCTCATGGAATGATTGAGACTTTGAGGCAGAGTTTGGGAACGAGGCATTTTCTGATTAGTCTTTTTATCACAGAGATGTTGTCATTTACACTACTTATGTGTAAAGAGTTATTTGATTAATGGAATTAGACTACTGTATACGAAGAGGAAATATTTTCTGATAATGTAATAAAGTGCGTCTGTCCTAATTCTACACTCTCGTTTGAAAAATGCTTTGCAGAAGTCAGCTAGTCTGTTTAGTTAAACGTACGGTAAATACCAAACTGTTACACCGATTTAATCTTTGTTAATAAAGTAACTGAACAAAACCAGCTACTATCTCCAGTAAGCTATCCACACAACACAATCCCTTTCGCTTGCATCACTGAAAGAAAAGACGATTTTTAGCTTAGCTCCCTCCTACATCTGCCCTTATCGTTTCTTTTGCACGAGCCCTCTCTCTCTCTCTCTCTCTCTCTCTCTCTTCCTCTCGTCCTTCTTTTTATCCTCCTCCTTCTCCCGCTAAAGGCCCCTCTTTGTCTGCCAGAAAAAAAGGATCCTCCGATTTTTTTTCCTCCGCTCGCCTGGCGCACGACGTCCCCCAGTCTTGTGTGTGCCCCGGAGGCTACACGCGCGCCGACGAGAGAGTCCGCCTGCTGCTCGCTCCCTCTCGCGTGTTCCTCCTCTCTCCTCTCTCTCGTTCCTCTCCTGCGGCTGCTCCGCCGGATGACTAACTGCCTCCGTTCTGCGAAAAACGCGCGAGTGTCCGCTTGCTCTCTCTCCGAGCCGCCCCGGCGCTTTTTTTTTAAGCCGAAAAAAGAAAAGATTCGCTTTTAATTGCCGGTGTGCTGCCAAAAGTTTGCGGTAATAACCGAGAAAAATTCTACGATCGCGCCGCGCGACTTTGTTCGCCGGCTTTTTGGGCTTCGGCCAAGCAGACGTTTTGCTACATTTTTCGAGGCGAATAGTGTGCGAAGAAAGAGAGAGTTTGGCTTTTGGGGTGAGAAGAGGCTTTTTTGCGCGTTTTTCGTGGGCTTCGCGGGTGTTGCGCGCGAGCAGGAAATTTATTATCGAGTGGTTCGGCATGATTGATGAGTATGAAATTCTTAAAAAATTTATAGACGCATAGTTCCTTAAATGCTTCTTTCAAATAAGAAAAATACCTGTTGCGAGTGAAGCAAAAAAACTTTTAAATAATAAAATTACTTTCAGAATTAAACGTCGATACAAATCGGTACTCATCAACAATGAATCTTTCCCGCTAACAAGACATATTAAGCACACACGACAATCTCGTACAAAGCGTACACTATTTGTGAATAATGATAAAATAGCTGGCGTGCTGCCTAGTGCAAGATCGTAACAACGTACCAATAATAAATTGCCGTAATCCCAGATTAACACCGTGACTCATGCCCACATTGAGAAATATCATCTCTTAACATGCATGATGTCGCTTTATCGTTAAGACTTGTATTCTATCCATAAAAGAGATGCTAAAGATTTCTCTTGTTGATAATGTAAAGATAGTAAATTAGAAAGATATCGAAGATGTAATATATCTGCAATTCTTGAAGTATAGAGTAATGCACTTATGATTTATATTAAATTCTTCATAAGCATGTAATAGGAATCAAAACACAGCATCAAGATACAATAATTCACTTCACTAGCATTCCGTCATTCATTAAAACCAAAACTATGATTAATTTCAATTACTCGCATGTAATACCCAACGTTACATTTGCATTTACTTCTCCCAACTAGGATTAAATCTTCAATTAATATAAAATAAGTAAAAAGAAACGAAGTGTGTCGTACAGAAACACATCAACGTTGAGTGATTGCTCTTTAAACTTTCGAAATTAATGGACTTTATTATCGCAAGAGCTGCACACATACGCACGCGCCACAAAGAGGAATCCACGGTAACGCGCCGTTTAATGAGCTAATGAATGCGACTTTCCGATAAGGCGCGCAAGCCAGCGCGAGATCGGCGCTGATATCAAAGTGGAAAATATATAGCTCGACGTCACGAAGCGAGCGACGCGAGCAAACGAGTTTCATCTTTAATTATATAAAGGACGATTACTTGAGCGTACGAAGCTTAGGCTACTATGGGCTGTTGCGAATATTATTCATAAGAGTTTAGATTGGTCGTGTGTGCAGCGGCTGACTGCGTTGAACGATTAATTAGAAGCTTGGGGAATTTTAGTATTATCCGGCTTGGCATGTGAAAATTTATGAGTTGTCTAAGCGAAATACGTTGTAGGCTTCGGAGTATTTGAGAGATTAATCAATATTGATCGATGTTATCATAAATTGGCTGGAAACGTGTTTTAAACAAAGTAGAAGTTACATTTTCAGGTTCGCCCCGGACTTGCGAAAATCCAGTTTTAGCATTTGTTAAGTGTTGTTGCGAACGTATTTTCATTGCTATAAACATATGTAAACGGTTTTACCGTTTTCACTATACACCTGCAAAAAGCACAATCATAATAATTATCGATATTCCATGCAAAAATTATAACCTAACATTCCATCAGCGTTCTATCTTACACATCAACCACTATACTCTGATTGATAGACACGTCAAAAGCCTTACATCCACTGACTGATTCCAGCGCAACATTCTGAGCCCATCATTACACCATGCACACAATCCATATTATCGTCACTATAATTACACGCTCCCGTTCTTTTCATACCACTATACCGCCCCTTGAAAATTTCGAACAACATTCGCATATATTCTCGCATAAAACATATCCTTCGGTACAACGATGATGCATAGATTTTCGCGTGCGCCGCTCGAGTACGCATACACAACTCGCGATTTGTATTATATCTCGTGCAACAAAGGAGCGCCGGCTCGTTGCATGTGTATATGCAAAAGTTGGCTCGCGTGAGAGTCCGGCTTTGGATGTATCAGCCGTGTTTACGCGAGCTGTGTGTGTATATGTGGGGGGAGGCGATCGAAGCGAGCCTCCTAAGAACAAATGCAATTATATTGCCCCGGCGAATTAATTAGCACGTGACAGCTTTATGCAAAGGCAAACTTTCGACGTTTATGTCTTTTGTGGCTGCGAGGTGCCGCGGAGAGGTTTTTTCAAACATTGACTCGATGTCAAGATTAATTGTCGGTGCGAGGCTTGTTCTTTCGCTGTCCTTTACCGGGAAGATTGAAAAGCTGTTTCTTGTGAAATGCCGCGCGTGGAGGCTCGTTTGGAGTAATTGTTCGAAAAATAGTATGCTCGTGAAAGGATTAAATATGCAGGTGATCAGATAAATGGGATAACCGTTGTAAAAATTTCATTTTTTTTAAATATTGAAAAAAATGCAGACTTAAAATAGAACAATAGGTGAAGTTACATTGTTTTATTTAATGCACAAGAATTCATTTAGAAAATTATAGTCCTATTTTACCAAGCAATTTTTTGCTTTTAATTATCATGGTATCATAATATCATACTGAAACGTCGTGGATCAATGTTCAAAGCACGGAAGTATTACAAAGTAACATGGTTAACTTATATATAACAGAATTACGTGTTTTAAAATACGACTTATTTCATTACATACACATTACAGTTTAATAATAATGTGTTTCTGTAATGCGTTGATAGTTGTCTCGAAACGCTACAGTATTAAATTGTTCATTAAATTTTCATCACGCATATTAAAGAAAGATTAATTCACAATTTTATCAATTTCAATTCAAGACTATATCAAGTTTTTAATATTTGCGTTGTATGTAATGAACTCTATATTAGTGTGCATTAATGCACAAATCGAAAATTTGCAATAAATTTAATGTAAACTAATCTTACAGTTTAATACAGCATATTAATAAAATACTTCTTACATATAGAAACAGAATTTTCATTACATTCAGAAACTTTAAATTTACAGAATCCTTGACCTAACAAAACCCACAACACCTACACCAACTCCTGAAATCTCAAAACAAAAACAGCTATACTTCCAAAAACGATATATTCACACCAATCACCTGCAAGCCCTCATAAAGCCAACTCCCGCATGCCGCTCATCCTACAAACTTTCCCGCGAACACCTACACCGACCATCAGCCCAACATTGCGGTCAGAGGCTAACATACACAGCCTAAGCCTCTCTAGAGTCCTCGCGTGTGCTCGCCCACCGAAGCTAGACTATCGGGCCGCGTTTGCTCCCTTTTACCAAGGCAAACAGGCTTCCTCGTGGCAGGAGCGCACGCACGCAGGGTGCAAACGCTATCGTCGACGGCCGCCGTCGCGCCATTACGGATGAGCTGATCGAAAAACGCGCGCTAATGCGAAATCAATGCGCCTCGATTGCCGAAGCGTAAGCGACTCATTAGGGATGGGAGTAGGCGGGGATAGTTCAATTTTGGGGGGAAGGCATTTTTAAATTTTTCTTTGTTTTACGGGAAGATAGTAAGGGAGATTAAAACGCTTTTTTGATTTATAGCATTGGAAACTAGCGAGATTTATCGTGGAAAGGCGAATTCATGCCCGGCCGATATTCAAAATTCCTACCGGACTATAAATCAATCGAGCGTCCGGGGATCGCTTAAAAAATCAATTTACGCACAGCCAGTGAAAGTATACGGCTTATTGACCGAAGAATGCGATGCGCGCACTGCAGCTCGGATGCTTACGTCTCCTATGAAAAAAATAAAAATCCCGCCCGATACTCTATTAGTATAATACCATACTCCCCGTGCCGGCATTAGCGCTATAAATTTCATCTACGTGAAAGTGAAAGCAGCGACTGCATCCTTACACGCGCCGTGTATATAAATATAAATTTTGCCGAGCCAAGAGAGCCGCGCGGGAATCCGACGGACGCTGGTATATAGAAAAGTCCGCGGAGAGACAACAACTCTGTGCTTGAGCGCCTCCCGCTGCAGCTTAAAAAGCGCGGAGAGTTATGGTCGGCGTCGTTGGCTTGAGGCGAACTGACCGTGGAGACGCGGAATTCGTTTCTCTACAGTGGAGATTTATACGGGTGGTTTGTAGGAAAAAGTGCGTGTGGGATGGTGCGAGGAAAAAGTTGATGGCTCTCGTTTGGGAGATCTGGGAAATTTGTATTGTTGGCGCGATTGGTTTTGGAGTTGTGGGGAGGTTGAGGGGGTTTTGAAGTGTGATGAATTTATTGTAATTTTTGTTGTTGTTTGATTTGTTACCGAGCTATGTTCTGTGTTTATTATTGTTTATTAAACAGTAGTTTTAGGAACTTTATTGTATGGAATGAATTATAGTTCTTACTGAGATTCTTGCATTACAGAGGGTTTAAAGAAAACTTAGTTTCTCTTTTAATTTTTATTCGCGAATATACTTTATGTTTAAGACTTAATAAATAGGAATAACAATATAAATATTCGATTAAATCTTTCCATAATTTTATGTAAAAGAATAATTCAAACCTCCATAGTTCTTCTTAATTCAGACATTTTTATGCAAGCAAAAAAAATGCCAAAACACCGTTTTTTAAACAAATCACAAACGGGCAAAGGGTCAAAACAAAAATCTAAAAACTACTGCTTTTCCTTCCAGCATCAAAATCTTAAACTTCAGCAATCAGCCCAACATCCACCAACACAACTCACCCACCATCACCCAAAATAATTAATCCCATCCACTCTCCCGTCACTCACACCTTCCTGTAAGCAAAACCTCCGCTCCTAAAACTCAGCTCCACATATCCCGATAAGCCCTAGAAACCCGCGCCATGCGCACACACAGTCACAGAGCTGAAAAGCCAAGAGGCCTGACTCTCAATATAAATGGCCGCGAGGCGAAACGCGGCAGGTATAGTCCCGCGGCCTCGGCAAGATCTGATAAGAGCCAGAGGGAGAGAGAGAGAGAGCGCAGTGTCGGGTGACAAAGGGCCGGCGGAACGCCCCCGCGAACTGCACGCACACACACGCGGGGGCGTGCATATTAAACTGGACCCGCTGTAGCAGCGAGCCAGCTTGTTTATGGCCGAGGAGAGGACGTAACGTAACTTCTAATGCGATTAATGGCTTTCGGTAGTTGTGGGAGGCGATGCGGCCCGGGATTTTTTATTTTTCGACCGGAGAGGATGCAAGAGAGCGCGTGTCTTTTTCCTCTGTGAGCTGCACACACGCCTTTGCTGCCGGTATGCTGGTCCGTGGGCTTTCTTTTGGTTTTGCTGATATGATGTGCAAAGCTGATTGCGCTGCTGGATTTATTGGTTAGATTTTGATGGGGAGAGTAGCGTGCTGGGGTGTTGTTTGGATTTTTGAATGATAGAAGATGGGTGGCTGTAACGGTTTTTAGAGGGGACGAGAGTTGTGCTTCGATTGATATTGCATAAACGAAATGTTGTTTTGGGACTGAGAGACAAAGGTTTTGTCACAAAGTTTTGTGAAAGTATGATGTGTAGAATTAATTTTTCTATGGGTTGATTACATTTACGTACATACTTTTCACAAAAATATTTAAAAAAGATATAACCTATAAAAATTAACTTTTATGTCTATTATACTTGAATGCATGTGCTTACCTACTTTTGTAGAAATTCTGAGAATGCGCCTGTCTCAACTCCTCAGGAAAGAACTTGCACACACATATCAAAATTTGAGGTAAAATTTTCTACAGGTTAGAATGATAGAATCGCTTATAAACACAATTTTAGACAAAAGTCAGTCAGTTTAAAGATCACATTAATTATTGACACTAACAAACAAACTTTTCACCAATATACTCAACCCAAGCCTACATCTTTTTTTAGTACACACCGTTTTTCATCCAGGCCGCTGCCAGAGTGAACACGTGCCACCATCTAAACATTAACTCGAAAACTATCGAGCTCGCACCAGCCTCGACTACCCGTCGAGTGTCGCCATCTTACCATGCCTTACTGCAGCAACTCTACCTTATCGACAATATCGACCGAAAGCGAACGCGCGATAGCTGCAGTCGCTCGCAGTCGACGCGTGCGAGTAAACAATAATCATGCAAAAACATGCTGCTTGTTATAAAAAGTAGAAAGTGTATTGTACATATTTTATATTAATTTATACATAGTTTTCGCGTAGATTTAAGATGTTTCCCGTGAGTTCGCAGAAAAAGTACTGGATATTCAGCGACGAAAATGATCTTTCCGTCTTGCGGGAGCGCACGAATGCCGAATTTATTGCTAAACATGGTGCTAACATGACAGTGAGTTATCTGAGGTTTTTAATTCACTATTTTTTGTAGTTTAAGAGAAGATTTATGGTGCTGGAATGTGCTGTCGTGATTTATTTTATAAATGATTTGTTAATAATTGGAAGTAGCTTTAGAGGTTATACGAAATAAAATAAATGAAATTTTTAAGGTGAATCTAATTTGTTTTTTTTTTTATTTAGGAAGAAAAAAGGGAAAAACACTTTCTATCGGTGACAGAAGAAAGAGTCCTCCATAGATTCTATGAATCTCAACTTAAAGAATTTTGTAAAAAGTTTAACCCGCCAATGCCCAAGCCAACAATCGCAACAGCTCTACATTATTTCAAAAGGTTTTATCTACGGAACAGTGTTATGGATTATCACCCAAAGGAAATGTTAGTTACTTGTGTGTACTTAGCTTGCAAGGTGATACATATTTTACAATTATTTGTACTTATAATTAGTTTTAAACTAATAATTGTTATTTAATCAATATCGTATTTTCAGGTTGAAGAGTTCAATGTATCAATATCCCAATTCGTAGCTAATATTATGGGAGATAGAGAAAAAGCTTCAGATATTATACTTAATAATGAACTTCTTTTAATGCAGCAATTAAATTACAATCTAACAATTCATAATCCATTTAGACCTGTGGAAGGTCTTTTAATTGATATTAAAGTATGTATTTTTCATGTAGCATATTTTATAATTTTTTTTTAGATTTGTAATTTATTAACACTTTTGTTTTAATCATACTTATAATGTACTTAATAGCTAACATTCATAAATTTCAACATTTTTTAGACTAGATATCCAGCAATAGAAAATCCAGATAGGTTAAGGCCACATATAGATGAATTTTTAGAAAAAGTATTTCTCACTGACAGTGTCTTACTATATGCTCCCAGTCAGATTGCTTTAGCAGCAACATTACATGCAGCATCTACCATTAATGCTAATTTAGATAGTTATGTGACAGAGATTTTGTTTTCTCGAGAACACTTAGCTGCTATTATAGAAGCTGTGCGAAGTATGTTAATTTTTTTTTTTTTCATACTTATTAACATAATGTTAAACATATTTAGAAAATATTTTTATTTTAATTTGACTTATAACAATTCTTAGAAATAAGATCAATGGCAAAAACTGTGGAAATTCCTCCTAGAGATCTAGTGAAGACATTAGAGAAGAAATTAGAAAAATGTAGAAATCAAGATAATAATCCTGATAGTGAAATGTGAGTTTATTTCAAGAAACTATAATATTTTTATTTTATAAAAATTAATTAATTATTAATTTATTTTTTATACAGATACAAGCAACGAATGCATGAAATGCTTGATGAAGAAGACTTGTTAGATAATGAAAAGTATGCAAAATTAGTTCAAAACCAAGCTGAACATGATAACAAAGTTTTAGGAGTTACCAAAGTATTGTCTCCAGCTGCCAATTAATTTGAGTATTGAATACTCTACTATTTTTTAGTGTTATATAATAAAATAAATATAAATTTTCAAAAATAGTCTTTAATAATAGTATGTATAAGATGACTGGTTATAGAAGAATAAGATATAATTTATCATTTATCATATAAATACATTAATTCGCAGTTAGATTTGCATATAAAAATATCACAGTACAACGTTTTCATCAAATTTTTGGAAAAATATTTAATTTTTTCATTTAAAAGTCATAAAGTAATATTCTTAATTTTAAAGTCATGTACAGTAAAAAATTAGTATTAAAATAATTTAAACATTAGGAATTTTGATGCCTGTAATCTAATCGCTGAGATAAACTATAATTTGCTTGACTAGTAGAATTATTTTGGAAGATAGCTGTCTGCTGCCCACTTGGCAAGTTACTGGGCAAAGGCTGGATTACCGGCAGAGTCGGTGAAATTGTCAATGGTGAAAAATGTGCCGGCATTAAAGATGCCCCAGGTTGTGGATGACCAGGATAGTTAAAAAACCTGAAACAAATAACTTTAGATTCTCATAATAATTCAATAAAGAATTTACTTAATTTTGAATTTATAAGAAAAACGTACCATAATCGATCTCCAACAAATATTGGCCTTGGAGCATGAATTCCCAAACTAGAATAATATTGTTGGGCTAGTAATTCAACATCATTTGTATACTTCCGCTTCCATTTAGTTCGTCTGTTTTGGAACCATATCTTTATCTGCAAAAATTTTACATATTTGTTACTACAATAGTATTTTTTACTTACAAAAACAATTTTCTAATTTATTATTATATAACCATTACTCTTTATAATTTATTTTTTGAATAAATTATTATTGTAAAAGTTTACAAAAAACAAAGTCATTCTAATGTGATTTGAATTTAATAAATTAAAATTCTGAAGTTTAATATATACTTTAAAAAGTCTAAAAAAATTCTCTTTTTTCTTGTAAATTGTGAAAAATTGATTTATATAGATGAAGAAGAGCCCGGCACCCACAGGCCTCGGTAGCGCAGTAGGCAGCGCGTAAGTCTCATAATCTTAAGGTCGTGAGTTCGATCCTCACCCGGGGCAATTT
>UELX01001913.1:0-36819 GCA_900480035.1 Eupelmus urozonus
GAACCATTTCAGCACTTTTGGAAGATATTAAACTTTGAATGCCTATATCAATTTCAAGTAATGTCAGAGTTCATTTTATAGGAAATTAAATAGGCCCTAAGTCGAGCTAATAAAATAAATAGTTGCTTTATTATTAATATTCTTTAGGCTGTTAGCTAGGCTCTAAATAGGACTTGGTAGATTAGGACTTGGTGGAGTTTAACGAAATTTAATAGATTAGGCCTAACTAGTTAAATTTCTACTGCAAAATTTGCATCGCATATTAATTCATTTATTGAAGAAAATATATTAAAACAATGCCGTGTAAAAAATAAATCTTGTTGAAATGGACACCTACCTTTAGGAGTTCTTTCTCAAAATCAAAAGCTAATATTTTTGCATAAAACTAAAATATTTTGTTTGTCGGGTCTATACGGTAATATCTGCAAAAGATTAGGGCAGATTAACCATCGAAAAACAAAGATCAAAGATTTTAAAAATTGGATTTTTCAAATGTATTAGTATGAGAATTTTTAAATGTATTATAGTAGAGTCTTATGACAGCATATACGTTTTTATTTTATATATTTTTATATATTTCATAGTTCTGCCCAATATTTTTTGATAAAAAATAGATATATTTTCTATAAACTATAAGGAAACTAAATCAGTTTAGCAAAATTGGGATTATTGAAGGTTTGAAAAAGATTTTTATTGTTAATCTTGAAAAACAATGGAATTCGTGTAATTCGAAAATTTTCCTTAGTTTTCAATTTAAATAATATTTATTGTTTTTTATTAGTGTTTTATTTACCCTTTTAAAAACTTTATATGAAAAAATGTCTCCGATAGTATATGTGAGGCCCTTTGTGGGACACTTTATTTTCGCTCCTTATCGAAAGAGCGTCTTTAATAAAAAAAAAAATCGTGAACATTGCAAAAAAGTAATGAGAAAGACATTAAAATAATTTTTGAGTGATCTTTTTTACAAAATATTTCTAATATTTGGTCTTCAGCCGTTATATAATATATATATTTACTGATTTCTATTAATCTTTTCTTAATAACCACATTCTTAAAAGTTATACTAAAATATAAAAATATTGGAAAACTCAATTCTTGAAGAAACTGAATTAACTAATTTTTATTACAATATCATAATATTTATTCATTTTTGAGAACTAATTACAAACTTCAATGATCTATTTCTAATTCATACACAAATTCAGTCAATTTTATTACAGTTTTAAAATCAAACGATTCCTCTCTCTCTCTCTCTTTCTAATAAAACAATTCTTCAAGCACATAAATTGTACAAATCTCTCACAAGTACTCTCCCACTATCTCCCTTACGCAATCCTCAAGCCTTCCCAGTCTCCCACAACCCAATAATATTTCCCATGTCTCCTCGAAAAATTCCTAATCGTACGCACACACGGCAGAGATCGAATCCGGCGCTGCAAGGCGAAACTCACACGAGTCGGAAAGGCGACTTTTATCGCATCAGCAGCAGGGCCGCGCGTGCGCTTGCCGGATAAATTTTATTAAACGTATAGAGCAAGCAAGCAAGCTACGCTCGTGTGTATATGCTGGCCGGCGAGTTGGCGAGGCCGCGGATCGTTATTCTCTGATTACATCGGGAATTTACGAGTATTTAAAGCGCGAGCGCGGACTTTAGGTTATTTATTTTGTACATGCAGCAGCGGCGCGCGCTGGGCTCTGCTGTATGTCGAGGAGAGGAAGCGCGCGCGCGCGCGCGGGGCCGGCTCTCGTTGAACTTATTACGGAACGGACGATAAATCACAGTTTTTCGTTCGGCCAAGCTAGCCAGTCCGCTGCAGCAGTCTTTCTTCCCGAGCGCAAGCACGAGAGTTCGCGAGCTTCTCTTGCGGAGTGTATGGAAGGTACTTTTAGACTGATTTATCCTTTCTCTAATGCCGAGATTATTTCATTTACATAAGAATTACGGGCTTTAAGGGATTTATAATGAGAGGTGAAAACGATTTTCAGCCGATTTTTTGAGGCGCTTGATGGTTCTTGCGTCAGCGGGTAGACAAGGGAGGAATGTACCTTTTCACTTTCTATGCTTTTACGACTTTTACAGATGCATATCGGAGCTGTACGGCCGAGCTGCTAGTTGCTTAACGGCCCTCGATATTCGAATAGAAACATAAGCCTTTCTTCTTTTGGCTATTAATTGTGATAGACGAGAGCTCGAGTAAATCATAATAGTTTTTTATATTGTGAAAATCCCTTGCGAACATTTACACGGATAATAAATTCATGAAAAAAACATTACTTCACATTACATTGCGTTATCGGGATTATAAATTTTAAACTCAGATCAGGATCACTGGGGAATATTTTACCACGCTAAAATTGCATTACGAGTTATTTGAATCTATTTACATATTGTTTCAAAGTTGCAAACGTGTTTTCGCGTAGAAAATTTAAAATGAATTTTACAAAATTTGGTATTAAAAAACGTTTTGAACAAATTATTGTACATGTGGAAATTACCTTAGTAAAATAAATAAATAGTTTTATAAAATCCTTTATTAACTAAAGGAGTCTCTACTAAAATGGTTTTTAAATAATACAAAATGTGACAAAAAGGGCGGAGTTCCTACCAGTCAATTTGAGAATACATTGAAAAAGTTGCAAATATGCGAGCTCAAGCAGCTTATCCCTCGTATTTATCCAAACAAACTCAAACATAAAAAATGAATAAAATTTAAAAAAGCAACAATAAAAAAACGCTCGAAGCATGTCGCAACAAGAGCGTTCAAGATAGCCGCAACAAGCTCGGCAATAAGCGGGGCCAGGAAATAGGTTACCGTGTAAGACGTGCAGTTTAATCCTCGGCACGCGCGCTCCGACAATCGGCGCGAAGGTCATTTCATAAATAGGTGCAATCAGCGTATTCAGCCGATCGTTCCAACTCGCTGCCTACACGCGCTCGCGCGCGTCCATCGCGCCACTTGATGAAAGAAGCTTACATTTTCGATTCAGCAGCAGGCCTAACTATGTGATTTCTACGCGCGCACGCACTCGTATATTTATCTCGGGCCGATCTAAAACGGCCGCGAGCTGCACTTGTTAACGCGCGGGGTTATCGCACCGCGGTGTCGTTAATGTGCGCGCCGCGTACCTGCATTAAGTGCCCGTGTATATCCCCAAGCCGAACGAGGCAAAAATAATTGCATCTCCCGTCGTCTGCGTGTTCTTCGACGTGGCGTGCGAGAGGCCTTTTTTTTCTCTGTTTGCCGAGCGTGTGTGTTGTTGGACGCGCGATCACTTGCGACTCGCAGTGCATCCAGCGAGCTTTTTTCACTTTCTACGGAGCTGGCCGCGCAACCTGCACTTAGGGTAATGGCGTTGGCTGGGTTAATTTAATTTTTGAATGGACTTTTTTGCGCGGACTTAGAAGGTGGCTGGCTAAGAGGATTTTTTAATGATGAAATTGTTTAGATTTTTCAATTAAAATTTGCGCTTTTAAGTGGCATTTTATGTTTTGCATATGGTAAAAATAATTTTTACAATCATCATTGTAAACTTAAAAAAACGTTTCCGTTCGTAAAACGTTTAAAACCATAAAATTATACACGAGCACCCCCGAGTTTTCATGAAAATGGCAGACCAACTCTCGTAAACAGATTCAAAAGTCAGGTCAAATTTCTTGAAAGCCGTTACAAGTACGGTCAAGCTGTTGAGAGATTGTAGGCAGTAGCGGCATGCAAATAGTAGTCACGAGCCGAGAGAGTCGAGAGACTCCTACAGTCATTTGGCCATTGTCATGGCGTGGCTTAAGCTACCGCAATAAGGAAGGTGCTAATAGCTGCCGATTTGCATAGCGAATTTAGGAAAATTAGGGGGACGCGCCGAGAGGCTCTCTCTCGCCTACGGAGCTGCGCCGCCCGCTACGGTTACCCAAATATTGTGACGCATCGGCTTTCACGGCGGTCAGCTTAAATTTGACTATAAATGCTTATACCTGCTTTCCTCGCTTACCAGAGTTGACACAATAAGGCCGGAAATTCATAGTGCCCTGTATTTAGGCGCTCAAGTGTTGGCCGAATTATGAGAGCTGTAATAATAGAAAGTTTGTGTTGGAAATGTTTTACTGCTCTACATCTATGATTACAAAAAAATTTGTTAAGCATAATTATTTGACTATTTTTTATTGTGATTAACATAATCTTAACATTTTTAACAATATGACTTAATTTACGAATAAAATCCCTTTAGTTTCATCTCCAATCTGCTCTCTCGCGCTCCCAATTCCAGCAAACTGGGTCCGCAGCTTGATTCCCCATCGCGATCGGGCTCATGAAACTCGCGCATAACCGCATCGCAGCGTCACAAACCGACAAGAGCCATTCTTTCTCCCGTCTCTTCCTCTCAAGATTAATAACTCTCCCTCTCTCTCCGTGCACGCGTCAAGCCGAGAAGCGCTTGGCTCGCTCGCGGGCAACTTTCGAATTTACCGAGAAGCTCAATCGTAAATCGAGTAGCCGGTCGGGCGTCGGTGCTGCCAGCGTCGGTCGCTGAACCGCGTCCGGGCGCGACACTCACGCGAGGGCCCGAAAATATACGCGAGCCTCACGGTCACCCACATAAATATGATCGCGCTCGCCGATGTAAGTAAGCGCGCCGATAAGATAGTCATAATTTAAGTAGATGTTACTTACGACCGGGGCTGAGGGTGGGACGCGTTGCGTGTTAAGCTCGGGAGAGGGAGAGGAGCGCTGCTGCTGCCCGAGGAAGAATGAAGAGAGAGGTACGAGCTGGCGTTGTTAAAAGCTTTTTCGACGATGAGATTGCTTTTCCTACGCTCTCTCTCTCTCTCGTGTAATCGATTTCTTGCTTTCTTCTCTCCCTCTCTATACGGCTCTCGGGCTGGCTTCTCTCTCTACCGCCACGCTATGCTCTTTGAAGCTATCGAGGTTCTTACACGGAGGAAAATGCCTTTTTCGGCTTTTATTTCCGCGCGGCTCTCGCTATTTCGAATTGAGAATGTAAATTCGGCCTCGCCGTATCCTTATCTGCAAATGTAAAAAACGTTTAGCATAATAGCACGTATGAATGGAGCAAGAGATAAATAACGAGCTACGCGGACCTCTGCGCGCTCGCGAAAAAGTGTAATTTAAATGCTTCGGTAATTAAGATAAGTCGACGCTTAAAATATTACAATATTTGCGAAAGAAAAATACGCAGGCGAAAACGCAGAGGACGGGACCGCGTCTGCGAGTGTATTCGATCGGATCGAGCGCAGGTAAGAGAGAAACTCCGCCCACCTTCTCCCGGCGTGACGAATGAGAGAGCCGCAATGGCCATTCTGGGCACTTACCGAGGCGCGATATACAGCGCCGCGAATTTAGAATTTTTTTCGCGCCCCGCTAACAAAAAGTTCTTTTTCCGATAAATAATATCCCGAGTATTTTTAATCTCATCAACTTCGTGGATTGAGAATAATGAGGGCTCGCCTTGCAGGCCTGTAATTGAAGATCGAATGAATTCGCCCGGCCGCTGAAGTTCGACCGTAATTATATGAGAAGCTCGTTTTCGAGCCGAGAATCTCGATAATAATACGTAACCTTTTGAGTCCTTGTTCCTTTTTTTTCGATGCGCGCACAGATATTCAATCTTCGTGTATACAGTTTAAAGCGTACGCAAATAATGTACCCTAATTTACGAGAAGTCTTATTATTTCTGGAGCAAGCTGTTATCAGAAACTGCCTTATTATATTATAATACCAATTTAATTCTGAATACCAAACTTTTAATGGAAATTTTTAAACGGTAAATTTTAAATATACTCTCGCAAAATACATTTTCTCAAAAGCCACTCGGTGTTTACATTCCCCGCATAACTCGAAAATTCACTAGACTTTACAAAAACATTCGCTTCACCCACACTTCACTCGGCACTCTAAAAATATTAATCTTATTATAGACTCCCATTCCTCACACCCAACTTCTTTTTGCAAAAAGCTTTCACCCGGACTCCGGGGCTTGATTCACGCTCCCTGCTCACATATACCTGGGCTCTTGCGTTGAGAAAAGACTACTGATAAGCAAACAATTTATTTGCTCAAGCCCCCGCAGCACACGGCCGATTTATTCGCGAAGCGGGATTTATGATTATTGATCTGGGTATCGCATTGAAAGGAAGAAATTCTCGGTATAGATACTCACTTGCGAGGTGTTAAAGCGTGCGCGCAGGTATATCGCAGTGTCTCTTGTAAGGCGCGCGCGCGCGTGTCTGTGTACGTGCGAGTGCGATAAATTGGAAATACGAGAAGAGTTTGCGCTATCTGAACCGAGAGCGAGCGTAAATGAAAATAAATCGCAATTATAGTTTTTCAGCGGGTCTAATAATTTTTCCCCGCTCGGCTATTTACGGCTATGAGAAAATAAATTTATACTTTATGATTAGTTAATGGCGATAGGATATTTATTGATGGAGTATATACACGCGTTGTAAATTAACAAAGCTGAACGTGATTGATTCTACGTAATATAGGCTTAAACGAACTACTTTCAAAAATCCTAAAGCAACGCAAGTAATTCTAGAAGCTATTATTTTAAACCTCATTTTCTTAAACAGCCATCGATACAAAAACTACTCGCCACCGACAGCGTAGTTCTTTCAACCGGTTAACCAACTCTTGATGCATCGACTTTGCAGTTTGCGGTTTTAAGAATCGCAAATGTAGTTCAGTCTGGGCACGACGTAAGCGCGCAGCCGTAAGAAAGAGAAGCGAAACACGTAAGAGCGTGCCGTTTATAGCGAGAGGATATGAACGCGGCAATTTCGCCGCTGCGGTCGGGCAATTTACTAAGCATTACGCGAAATCTTATAAGCCGCGGTGAGCTGGCCAGAGCGTATACGTATACACAGAGGGCGATGAGGCGCTCGTAGCATCCATTATTCATCGTATACTTACTTCGTCTGTACATGGTAAATCGTCGCTACAAGTGCCTAGCTCCGCTCTGAGAGAGAGAGAGAGAGAGCGTAGGCTTCACTTTCCATTAACGAGACGTTGTTGTTCTGAAGTCTTCTCTAATGACCGTTTATTACTATTAAAGAGATAATGTCCGTGCTTTATCTGAGCTGGATTTTCGCGGGCGCTCGCGCGAAATTGAAAGCCGGTTTTATGTATATCAGCTTTTGTTTCCTGCGAAAGTGGTTTCAAATTTTTGAGTATTGTGTTTTTCTATAAAGTGTATACTGTTGCTAGAAAAATTAGATTGATAAATCTAGAAAGGAGAGAATGATTTTATGATAATTTAAAAGTAAGATCACCTGCTTTTTAAATATAAATCGAATGTAACGAATAAAAGCGTAAGTTATAAATCTTCCCTCGCCATAAACAGCTCGTAAGCATTGCGATATCCATCCATAAAGAGCTTTGGCGCTCACCTATTTCTCTCATTAAACATCCGTAAAGAAACCACAAATTCGTCTTACAGCGTAGCTCTGTAACCTAGGAAATCCAAACATCGTAAAATAAATTCCAGTATCGTGTTTCAGGGCACTCGCCACGGCCGTACAACGAAACGTGAGCGGAGTGACGATGGACGGATGTTCTCGCTCTCTGAGAAAATCTCCGCTCGTCCCATCTCTCTCTCGCTTCTTTCTTTTCTCTCTCCCCCCTCAAGCGTTCGTCTCTCTTTACACCGTATAAAAGTCAGCCTTGACCTTGAGTACGACAAACCTGCGCCTGTCTATAAGGCGCGTTCCCTACACCTAGGCCCGAAAGAGTCGGAGCCTTAAAAAAGGTAAAGAAGAGAAAAAAGACGCCCGCTGGTCATCGCTACAAGGGCTAGCGCGCGCGCGTGTGTATCTCTACAGCGAACAGGTCACTCCCTCTTGCCTTTCCGTCATATCGCGCGCGTCCCGCAGCCTTGAGAAGAAAGTATCTACCTTCACCACCGTGAAAAAAGGATGGCCATGGTGGTTGCGCGTCGGCTCGGGGGACGGACCGTATCCTGGGAAGCGGCCAGAATTCGATCCAAGCTCAAGCCGTCTAATAAAGACATTCTTCATTCCTTTTGTGCGTGTATATACAGAGGGAGGCCGCGTCTCGCTACGTGGCGCCCCTTTTTCCGAGCCCGAGTTTACTGGAACACATTATGAAAGAGTCGATCCTCTAACCACTCTCTTGGTGCACGCGTGAAAGGCTCTATGTGCGCAGGAAAGTTTGAGTTATTGCGCAGCTGGTTCATGGTCTCTTTCACGGGACGGAACAAATGTTCTAATTACTTCTCTCTCTCTCCTGAGCTTCGAGTTCGTTAACGAACACACGCGAACCTCAAGGTGGCTCATCCTTTTATTCCGATGAGAAATGGAGGTTCAACGAATGAGAGAGCTGCCGCCGCGAGCAATGGATGAACTTTTTCCTATTAGGAGATTGCCTCGCGCGCTCTGAATTATGGACTTTCGAACTTTTCCTGCCGGACAATATGGCGAGCGTGAGCGCGAGATCTAATGGGCTATGCTGGCCGGAGAGAAGACGACTCGTTTAGTTTATGCTTGTAATATACCGAAAACTGGCGGTGTATAGTGATTTAATGAAATTAAGCAGCTGCTTTTTTAACAAAGAATTGATTTCCCTTCCGTTTTTCTTTTAAAGTATAAAAGTCGATTAAAAAACGAGACTAAACCTTTTTTTTAATTACACAAACAAACAAAATCAACAGATAAAATATCTCCTCTGTTCACGGAGAGTCCGAGTATATCTCCTCTCGTGAAATAATTCGAAGCGAATAAAATGGTTTCATCAGCAGATAGCCAAGCTTGCCGCAGAAAGCAGCCTCCGGATGCGATCAAAATGGCCGACTCCCTTGCTAAAACCTAAAAGGAGTCTCGAGAGCCTGCGCGACGGATTGATATCTAAAGGAAGTGCGCTTTTTCTTCTTCGGCGAGAATCTCGACGCGGCCTCTGCTCACGTACACACACACACACACACAGAGAGAGGAGCGATAGCATGCAGAGGGGGAGCCGGCACGAAAACAATGATCTCCTTATTCTTCCAATCCAATCGAGAAAACATCAGAATTTACGGCCTACAAGAGCATTCGCTCCCTCTCGATCTCTCTCGGCCTCGGCGCACACTTATATGGCGATCCGCCGCTCTCCGTTTGTGCATCCTCTCGCCGAGGCTGGTTCCTGCTTTCGGGATTTATACGTATTATAGTCAAGCTGGCAAGTTTGAATTGCAAATCCATGTCGTGTAGCCGGCATCCCCCTCGCTCGCTCGCTCGCTCGCTCTGTCCGATGCAGCGAGGACTGATACTGCACGAGCCTCGGCATTAGCTCTATCTACAGAGGGAGACTGCACTGCACTCGCGCTTTCAGCCTGGATCGACTCGCTAAGTTCGCCACAGCATTTCCTTGCTTTTGTTGTAAGAGCGCTGTGATTCATTGCTTTTCGACTTTTAGAGGCTCTAGCGGAGCTGGAATTGTAATGAGGCGAACGTGCGCGCTTTCGAGTATACTAGGGTTATGCTTTTTTGACCTTTTTCGAAAAAATTGTTTTAATGCGTCGTTTCTCTCTTTTATTTTATCAAAATGTAAAAAGTCTTAACGTTCTCAATGTGCTTTTAGCATAATATAAAAAAATTACTGACTCCATCATTATTTTCCAAGCGTGAGCGGCGATTAAAAAATCAATAACCCTATTCAATTAATAAAAAATAAATCATCCCATATCTCCGCTACTTCGTGCCGCATAAATCAATTAATTGAAAAGTTCAGGGCAGCGCGCTGCCGTTATCAGAGCGTCTGCGAAGATACATAATCGCGGCGAGTTAAAAATATCTGTGTCGCTCGGCGAGCGCATAAATTATCGGAGCAAGTGAATCTCTTACTGCGTCTCTTTTTCTCTCTACCCCGAAGTGACTCCCTGAATATAAGATGGCCGTGTGTGTGTGTCTCGTTGATGGGCTCACAAAGAGCGTCAATGTCCAGCGAACAGAAAATCATTGTGAGCAGCCGGCCCAATGAATCGGCCTGTTCATCGCGTAATTCCCGGCAGCGCCGGAATCCAGAGATCGGGCCGCTCTCGCTGAAATAGCCGCGCGTTTGTACAAAGTATCGATAATGGCCGCATTGGGAAAGTTAATGCGCGATAAAGCTTGCGTAACGCTCGGCGCTATCGGCTCCTTCTTTCTCGCTCTCGCACGCTCCGCCAGATATTATTGCCGCACGTTTTACGAATAATTAAATTACTCAAATTATCAATTAACGAGGCGCCCCGACATGCCGTAAAGTGCCTTTGACTTGTGCTTAATTATCTTACGTATGGAAGCGCTGAATGCGGTATGTTACTGCCGAGCTGTAGTGTATTATTGTCGGGCTTTTCGTTTTTTAATTACTGCTTTTAATTGAGTAACAGCGATATTGTGGACTATCTCAATGTGCCACGCTTTGTTAAAGTGAAAAACAAAATTTATGGTTTAATTAAAGCCGTGTTTCTTTCATTTTGGTGATTTATGAGGGAATTTCGACACGAGATCGTTTCGCTTGCGCTACTTACAAATATATTTGTCTTGTTCTCGAGGATGATGATAAAAAGTGAATGTGTAGGAAGAATCATTGACTTTGCTGAATTGAAAAATAATAGTGATAATGCAGTATCTTATATTATTTGTGCTAAAAATAGTAAAAATTCTCAGCGTTTACATTAATAATAAAATAAAGTCATCAGCAAAGTCATTTAAATCTAATTTTGCAATAGTTTTCAAAACATTTCGAATGAAATGTTAATTAAACTAAGCATTGATGTTGTTATAATTCTCAATATAAAAATTACGTATTTGTAATTGATAATAATTTTACTACTATAGAGTTGTTAACTAATCTCTACTGAAGTAGTACGGAGAGTTGTTATAAGTTAGTAGTAAAATAGCGTAGAAGAACTGAAATAGTTAACTAATTAAAAATTGTATAAAATCAAAAGAGTCTCCATCTTCTACTCATTTCTAGTTTACAAAACTTAAGATTTTTTTTTATTACTGTGCAAAGAAAATGTATATGATACAAATTTTTATTTTTTACACTTTTCTTCGCCTAGTATCAGGTCCTTTGTATCATCTACATCGAAACATGTCAAGTCTTTAACATAAGCAAACGTAAATTTAAAATTTATCATTATTGTAAATGTTGTAGATTATAAATTGTATTGGTGATCATATCAATTACTATTAAAAAAAATATCATATTATAACATATTAATGTAGGTGTATATTTTTATTAAAGGTTTTTTAAGCCATAACTAAAATAATATAGATCACTTAATAGTTTTATTTAACTTCTACATCAACAGCAATATTATTAGAGATTCATGAAAATTACAAAATAAAGAGCGTTGAAATCCTATTATATACGTGAAATTTCAGCAACTAAAAAATATTTTTAAATTACAATTTATATATAAATTAAACTATTATTAAGCAAGTAGCTTATATTTCTTGCTAATTTAAAATTAATTTATTTGAAAGCATTACTATTTTGAAATTTAACAGAGACAGCATGCTGTGGCAACAAAATAATATTTATAGAGTAGAGGAAAAGTAAAATAATGTTAAGTTGAACAAAACTTTATCCGTTCATGTAAAGTCTGTCGTAAATTATTCGCATACTAAATAATTCGTAGGCTTTCAAAAACCACTTTACCAGCGCTAGTGATGGTTTCGAAAATAAACTAATTTAAATTGTATATTTTTGTCTTTTTCAGGACTTTCCAGCGGCGAAAAAAATGTAAAATACGACAGGTCGCGCGGAATCCCAAGGCCTCGGCGACGACACGGCGTGGAATACTTCAAAAAGATAAAAGGTAAGAAAAGTCGAGGCGCTGATTCGGATGCGCATATTTTCGCAGCCGGGACGATATATTTCTTCTTTTCACATATGTAAGGAAGTCCGTATTTTTCAGGCGACTATCGCGGGGCAATAAAATTCTTGCTCGCGTTATAGCCCTGCTCGCGCGCTCTTCTGCTGCCCTCTCTTCTTTCTCTCTCTCTGCGCGTATATATAAGTAAGCTTCTCTGCGCAATAGCTTACCCGCACCCTACTATTAGCCCTAACTATTTATGGCCTCATTCATTTCGTTTTATGTTTCAATTTAGATGCATTGATACTTGTTTGTTTACGCGTTACTACCTGCCACTCGTTCATTCCTTCACCCGTGCACACAGCACACTGCCCATCCAGCCGGCTCATTCTGCAAGAGTGCAGGCTTCACCGCTCAGCAGCAGTCCAACCACCCATTATCATTCCTACATTCACAATTTACTTCCTTTTCACCCCTTCCAACAATCAATTCTCTTTGCTCACCGTTGAGGGTTGCTCTCTCTCTCTCTCTCTCTCTCTCTCTCTCTCTCTCTCTCTCTCTCTCTCTCTCTCTCTCTCTTTCTCTCCTCGGTTATTGCATTCGTAATTTACAGAGCTCTGACACCTTTATGTGTATTCTTTTTTTCTTACACCTCTTGTATATCGATATCTGTAAATTATATTTCTCGCTGTACTTTATGTAGTTTTTTATGTAGCTAATTTGTTTCTGTAAAAATGTATATTTAAGATTGAATAAATATATATACTCCTATCACTGTTTTTTCTTTTTTCAAATTATAAGCCTTACCTATGTAGTGCATGCTTTTAGTCATTTATATACATACTTATATTGTAATAAACTGTGTTGTAAGTATTTAAGTATCAGTAAAATCTTATTTTTTTTTTTTATTATATTTTGTATAAATATAGCTTAGTGGGCTAACTTAAACTTAAACTAGCTGAGTTTATATCTCAAAATCTATAAAAAAAAAGCTAAATAATATGTATTTTCGCTGTATTTTTCATAGAATATTTAGAGAATAGTAATAATTATGTAATCGATTCTAGTTTTAGATCAATGCGATCCTGGCATCTTGATTTCGAATATGTCTTCGTTTTCTCGAGAAGGATTACACTACCTTTATTATTTCTTTAACATTCCCTTTTAATCATGAGTATTTTCTCATCTAATTGTTAATAATTTCTATACACGAAATAGTCATACCAAAATATTTAAAAATATATGCATGATTTTTTAGAATAGTTGTCATCTGTTTTTTATAAACAATTCAAAATATTTATTTATAAAAATTTTTTTTTAAGTAAATTATATTTAGTACAATTGCTTAAACAATTAATTAAGTTGAACATATTGATTAATCTAATTTATTTAAAAGACTATTTTTTATTAATAATTTTAACTAACATATAATATTTCAAAATAAAATTATCCTAAATAATCTATTGAAGTATATATTATATTTAACAATATTGATTTTATCGGTATAACAGCTGACCCAAACCTTTGCATTATTCCCAGAGTTGGGAAAGTGAATTTCGTAATATCTACTGCCACTAACTGTACGACTAAAGGTACAAAGAATTCAAAAGGTATATATTGTTACAAAAAAAAGTACACACGATTCGAATGAAAATCATCCACCTCCATCAAATAAATTACAATAATATCTTTACGACTCCAAACACATCGTTAACCATCCGAATCATTTTGCATAATGAAAAGGTGAGAATTGTTATTTTTCCCAAGCCACAAGCGCACACAGCGACCGCAAAATAATCAGTGTGCCCGCTAAGCCTACCAGCTCTCGAACGAATAATCATCTTTCTCTCATAACCGCTCGCGAAAAGAGCCACGGCAGCCCCGGCTCCATAAACAATTACCCGCAAGAGGACAAATATCCTTGCGCTTATCGAAAATTGCAGTCGTCCATGCGTCGCATATACAGTCCCTCTCGCATCGGCGGCGTCACTACCAACTGGTAAGGTAGGCAGCTGCACCCGAGGCAGTCCCGGCCTCGCGCGCATACATATATAGTTAAGGCGAGTCTCGAAGAGAGCGGCTCGTTTAAAATAAATTGGCCGGCAATTACGAGAGCGAAACGCGAGAGGAGAGCTGTCCTCGCAAAGTGCTCTCCTTCGCTTCGTCAGAGCTTTCAGCCCTGCCGCTGGGCCGTTTAGTTAGTCCAGCCGCACTGCTGCATGCAGATATTATGCGCGAGCGCTCGTTAATATTCCCGCTCTCTCGCGCGCGCTCCAGCTCTATACACCAGCTCTCTCCTCGTCCTCGCTGCTCTCTGCGTGATTTACGGATGCCGCTGCCTGCGTGCCTTGCATCCACGGAAAATTAACCCAAGAGCAGCTCACGATTCAGCTTTTTTTTTTTTTAAGGTGCACGCGTTTATGTGTAAATCGATCGAGATACTTTTTTGCGGGTAGATAAAGACGCGGAGAGATAACGAGCGGAATTTTGGGGGTTCGAAGAAGGGAGGGGCTGGGATAGGTATCGACCGTGAAAACTGCAGCGCCCTGCATCCAGAGATTTGAGCAGGTGATACGGCCGAAGACCACCAGATGGCAAAGAGGACTTCTTCCCTGGCGCGGCGTTTCGACGGCCGGCCGCTCAGCCCTATCGATGCGCTGCCATCGGGCCTTTCGATGCACTTTTTCGAGGACGATCCTTTTGCCTGTGATTTGTAGAGTGCGTTTTGTAGGCTGATGAGAATGGATTTGCGAGGTGGAGCCGAGCGATGAGTTGTAAAGTGAGAGCTGGTGTGACTGAGTGTCTGTTTAGAATTACGTGACATAATAGATTTAAGTAATATAATAATAATGTTAGTAAAATGATTTGTTAAATTATTCTTATAATTATAAATCAAATAAATAAATAAATGACTTTTTATTAAAAAGTATGTATTTTTTTTTTCATTGAAACCTCTCTTATAACTAACAAAAAATAATATATTTTATTAATATTTATAAAATAAATAATTGAACAGCAATAGTTTTTTTTTAACACACTGATACAGTTAAAGTTAAATTTATTAAAAAAATAATTTTCCTTATAATAAAAAATAAATAGCTTAATATTTATATTAGCTATAAAATATCTAGATTCAATTAAATTTTCAAGAATATCACGACATGTGGAATTTTTAAATTACAAAGAAATAAAGTCGATTTTTTCCTTGATCTAACAAAATTTGATTATAGGGCAACTTACTAAAAATTAATTTTAAAGATAACAGTTTTTCACATAAGTAATGTTTGAATAATACAGAATTTAAAAAAGAAATGAGTTTACAATAATGAGTTTTCAACAATATCGACTTTTCTTTATTGAAAAAATATCGTGTTTTCAAATAAATTTGATTTCTTTGTCCACTTAGTTCTCGATATACAATAAACAATAAATTCATATTTTGTACATAAAATAATTTAAATTTATTATTTCTATCACATTTCTATAATGTTTCATTAAGCGCATATCACGATTTTCATAAAATTATAAACATCAACAAAAGTATATACAGATACTAATTTTCTGCCAAAATTTTTTTTTTTTATTTGAAGAACTTATCTTAAGTATACACTTTTTTTGGTGTTGTAGGATTCTAAGCAATAATAATAATATTTAAATTAATACTGTGAGCATAAAAAGTATTTCATAATTTTTAATAAGTTCTTTTTAATAAATAAATCTTATTTAAAACCTTCAAGAATGAGTAGCGGCGCTTTCTACTTCGAATATATATTTTTTAACATATTTTAAAAATAAAAATTTATCGGAAATTTTTATAACAGCTTATCGAAATAATTATCATACAGAAATTACATTTTTAAACAATATTGATAGAAAAGACTTTGATGACAAGTGCAATATTCTGATCAGTTCATTAAAAATTTATTATCAAACATTTTATCATGTTCTCATAAGTTTTCTCATACTAACATAATAATAAAATTTTACATCATCTCTATATTTACGATATACAAACAATCTTGGATCTCGTATCGCATATTCTCAACAGACATCCCGGCACGGGTCACAAGATACACGCTCGTAGAAGAATAATATAAATAATCTAAAAAAATCTTTAAAACACTAGATCTCACGAAGGAAGGCATGATTAGATCGTTGACAAAAAAGGACGGCTCAAAAATGTTCAACGAAAAAACATTATTTCTAATGTAACTGTTAAAAAATAACACGAATACAATTTTTTTCTCATAAATAAATATTAAAAGTGTATATCGTTACACAGAAAAGTGAAAAATTAGTATTTTGAAAACAATTTTTACATCATGTAGAAATTAATATATTGCATAGCAAAGATCGTAGAAACTTTGCAGAAAAACAATATTCAGCATCGTAATTTTATGAATAGAGACATTTGGCAGAGTCCTTTTTATTACATATTTAGATTATGCTTTCTTTCGAAAAAAATGACAAAATATGCATTAACATTAATATAATATGTTACATTTCATTCGTAAGTTTTACACAATTTTATACGATTAGCAATTTTAACTTTAAAAAAAAACACTTTTTTACAAAGGAGTAATATAATAGTCAATTATAAAATAAATGTACAAACATATACATATTCTTAATTTGTTAAAAATTAGTATTTATAGTTTTCAATTATTCCAATTACAATAAAGTTCTTGTAATTCAAAAACACAAAGAAGTATAAATTGTAAATATTTTTGATAGTACCCTGGTTAGAAAAGCTTAATTTGATTTGTCAAATTCTTTAAAGATCTGTAGAATGACCGACGTATCATAAAATCTCGATATTTCTTGAAAGTCATTTCGATAAAGATAAACAATTTTTTGCCAGAACATTCGATTTTACAAAGAAACCGCCGAAAAGAAGATAATTTAGCAAAATATGTACCGAATACAGTTGCATCATTACACGTGTCTCTCGTTAACCGTTGAAAGTCAGTAAATTCAGCATCGGATGGCAAACGAGCGCGCGCTCGCACGTACATCAGCAACGAGACCGCATTTCAGATGGGTCTGGCTCGCTGCAATTGCAAGCGCGCGCACCTTGGCCCGTAATTTCGGGCGCACGCGTGGGGCTCATCGAAAATTCAGCGAAGATTCGCCAGACAATTATCCCTCTGACCCTTCGCCAAAGATTAACAGAGCCCAAAATTCGCAGGCACACACAAGGCGCGCGCGCGCGTCGTCCGTTGAACCGGAGCAAGTGAATCGAGTGGGAGAGAGAGAGAGAGAGAATCGAGAATGCGCGCCCGGGTGATGTAGCTGCCGCGCCGATGAAGAATGGATGCTGGTTTAGCAAGAGTGCAGATTCGCCGGGACACACTCGCACGCTCTCTCTCTCTCTCTCTCTCTCACACACATACACACAAGCGGGTGCATTGGCCCCTTAGCTTTCGTGTTCGCCTTCTGGTTGCTATAGCTACGCCCCCTAATTCCCCCCGCGTCATCTCACCCCCTCCCCCATTCCTCTCTCTCTCCACCACCTCCAGCTCTCTGCACACACGCGTCCTCTTCTCTTCAGTTTTATTTGAAATAACCGGAGGGGACGTCCATCATCCATCTCGCTTAAGTCCGATCGGAGAGCTCCTTTTCTCCCCCTCGCGCTACCTGCGCGCGCAGGCATTTTGGCAGGATTCGGATCTGTCTTGCCTTGGCTTCTGGCTGCTGGCATCTCTCTCTCGGCTTTCCTAAAAATTATTTCAAATATTTCAGTATTGTTGTTTGGATAAGTTTTGGTTTTAGCTTAGTTGAATAAAGAATGGAGAAAAAAACTTGATAACTTTCTAAATACTACTAGAAGAAAAATTTTTGAAAAGATGATGTAGTATTTCAAATAAAACTTGTTTATTGCGATTTATGATTGTTTACAAAACGCCGAGTTTACTTTGATATAATGCTTATAAATATGTAGAAGCAGCTCTAACAAAATAATTATAGTGAATATAAATATTTATAAGGAAAAGTATATTTTATCGCCATAATACTACTAAACGCAATTTATCAAGGCAAAAAGAAAAAATAAAAATTATTAATCTTGTAAATCTGCTAGCAGTGGATTATGAAAGGCGCCCGGTAGTGGAGCTGGAAAATTCCGGGCATTGGAAATTCATTAGAGCGCGCGGCGATTGAAATGCCCCGCAACAACTTTTCGAAATCGAGATACAATCGAGCCGTCGAACTTGCTTCGATTGTTTCCCTTACGGTGCATTAACTTTTACGATCTGGATATCGAGCAATCGGGCGACGCGCGGGCCTTGTACTTGCTTTGGCACAGGCTTCGAAAAGTTACAGACTGACGCCGGAAAAAAGACTGGATAGCCCGTTGACGAAAAGTTACAGGTTTAACGTCGCGAGATTGAAACAAAAACTTTTCCTCCAGCTTGGATAATTTTGTTGAATAAAGTTGCTGTTTCGTTTACAATTGTTTCTGTAGTTTTTTTTCTTTTGTAGAAAAATGAGAGGCAGACCGTGAATTGATGTAATAAAGTTATTGATCATTAATTTCTGGTAAAATCCATGCCTCATCTTCGTAATAAATGTTTTTATCTCGAAGTTGAACGTAACTAATAATTTATTGTTTGTAGGCTACATGCGATATATGGCAATGACTTCATAAATGATTAGAGCTCCATTGACTTGAATACAAAGTTCCATACGAATTTTGCAATTCATGTCTTTAGGGATTTTTTGATATGAAGAAGAAATAATATCAAATGATATAAAATATCTTCGAACAAGTACTGATGTAATTATGATTGAACCCACTTGGTAAATTCGATTAAATTTATTTTTGCTTTTTGCTCTAGAACAATAAAATTTATTGAGTAATATTCTGTCGTAATTTCAACACTCTGTATAATTCCATTAATTTCGTGCACCGATCGCTAAAGATTAAAACCTGCCATAAACACGAGAAATCCGTTTACTGGTACTTGAAATAGATACTCAATAACCCGTAAATCAGCGGCTGGTATGTTTACCTTCGTCAAAAGAATTATAGATGCTAATAGTTCGCAGCGCGGGCAAAGCGTTAGGGAAAGAGGCTAGAGAAGGAAAAGGGATATAGCTTAGTGCTCGAAGCTGATGGTTTTGCGGGTGGCTAGACGATCGGAGCTTGCCACCAGCAGAGCGGGCTCTTAGTAGAATTGGATTGGCGTTAAATAAAGACGCCCTAAGCCTGTTGTCGGGTTATATCTTAGCCAGCGGCCGGGGTAAAGACCTTAAGAGGGGCATTAGGCCCGTCCCGGGAAGCCTTTGGCCCCACGGCCGCTAAATACGTCCCTCTGGCTGTCTCTCTTTCGCTCTTCTTGAAACGAGCCTCCAGTCGCACGCCTCCGCCATATCCGACACGCGCCTTACGGCCGCGCGCGCGCGAACTAGCTGTCTCTCTCCCGCCGCTACGAGCGCTTAAAGGCCCTGACTTTTACGATTCTGTTCAAGTGGTCATAAAACTCGAGTTTACGGCCGTCATGATTTTCAAGCAAATGGTCTGCCACCTGTCGGAGCCCCCGGTTCAATCCTCAACAATGACTAGGAGTGCTTACGACCGTCTGCCTGCGCTTGTCTCGGTCTGAGAGACAAGCCGCTCATCGACGGACCGTCGCCGACGAGCTGATGCTGCTGCTGCCCGCGATTACCTGCTATTGTCCTGAAACAACTCTTTGATCATTAGGCTCTATTATACCCTTCTTGTTGGCTCTTTCTGTATCTCGCTTCTGCCAGAGACGCTTCAATCACGGGTCGGCTCGCGTGCCTCTGACTTTTACTGCTTCACCTTCACGCTATTCATTTCTTAGCACTGATTTCATTTTGCTACTGGTTTAGCTTCATTTGAATTGTTAATAGGTGCTTTATGAATTTTTGAAAATATATCCTGTAGGCTGTGCGATAATATTAATGATTGTTGTATCAAATTTTTAAAATGTCAATTTTTAAAAAATTAGAAATATTATCACTTTGTTATAAACATTGTAATAAAAAAAAATTATTTATAAAATTAATACTTTTATGTAATTAAAGATAATAACCTTTTTCTTTTATTATTTTCATTTTAAAAAAATCACCCCTTTCATTAAAACTGATCAAAATTCAACATTCCTTTAAAAAGAAAGTAGCATATGTCAATAAGGAAGTAGTAATCGCAGGTTGAAAACGTGATCGCCAATCCGTAACATAAAATCATCTTTATATTCAGCCGGGCGATATCGTAAAAATCACATAAACGATCATTGAAACATCAGGCCGAATTTTATAGCTCATATATTCACGCTTGCTCCAAGTTTATCGGTCATTCGCGCAAAATTATAGGTAAACAAAAGGCCGAAAAAAAAACCGTCTCCCCCTTCCCAGCCACACATCCATCGGTGCGTGTCTGTCGATTCTCTTGACAGACGGAGCAGTGAAAAAATCGTAAAAAGCCTCCTTCCCCTTTGGCTACTGGTCTGGCGCTTAAATTCGATCTCCGCGGCTCGCCGGAATTTTACTGCCGCCTTAAAAAAGATTATAGGCCGTTTAACGCGCACTTTGCTTGAATCGTTAAACATTCAAAACAACGATTAAGAGAAAGACGGGCCGGAGCTTCTCTAGTGTGCGCGTGAATGTGTATACACGTCGGCTGAGGCCAAGAGAGAGGAGAGAGAGAGAGAGAGAGAGAGAGAGAGCAAATGGCCGAGCGCAGAGCGGCCGGGCTTATGATGGGCATTACTCGGCTCGTTATGGAATAATTTACGAGGTGCGAACCGCGGGGGCGATAATCCAACGACATTTACATCCCAATAAACAGTGCCGATACACGCCGCTGGAGGAGCTGGTTTAATACGAGCGCGCGCCCGGGTTATATACAGAGCGGCGCTCTCCTCATTTTTACGACATTTTAATTGTGCCGAGCGGTCTAATTGGCCCGTAAAGCGCGCCGAGGGCTCGTAAAGCAGTTTACGATAACGCGAACGACTCGCTGCGCGCACGAGTGCTTGCGAAATCTCAGAAAGCTCGCAACTTGCGACGATGCGCTTTTGCTCTTTGCTGATAACCAGCCGACTCTTTCTCTTTGAGAGGATGAACTTTGACTTTGGCTGCGCGACTCGTGTATCTTTTACGGCTGAATAATTGAATTTTTTTCATGAATTAAGTGAAAAGTGGGGTACCCCAACTATTGATAAGATAGTGGTCTGTAAATTTTTTTTTAATGCATAGCGTTTTAATTGCTGAAGCATATATGTTGACGTCTGATTAATGTCATTCTAAATACTTATTTTTTGAATGAAATTATTTTATTTAAAATCGTACGATTTTATTATTCTGAGCATATAATATTGTTTAAATATAATTTTTATTGATAACACATGAAATACTAATTGATGCTAGCCCAATAAATAAAATTTTTATTTCAACTTATCGATTCATAAAATTTAAAAGAATAAAAATTTCATATGCATTGAACATTTTGTATTTTTGTTAATGAAAGCAAAAAAGGTAAAATTAGCGAAAAATAAAAAAACTATTACACGATTGTCGAAAATAAAGTAGAAGCAGAACAAAATGAGGAAGGAATGAAAAAAGAATAAAATAAAAAGTCAAGTACCCGCAGGTCGCAATAGAGCTCGTCATCCTCGGCATGAGGGCAGCCCTAAAAATCTGGCTTATGCCCCAATAAAAGCGTGCTGCAGGGGCGGCCGGCAATCGCGCTCTATAGGGGTAGAAAACGAGCCTAAACGAGGCACTCGATGCTGGTCGTTTGAAAGTCGCGAGTGCTCTGCGCCGGGCTAGTTCGCCCGAGGTCCGAGAGGTGGCGTTGCCCATACAGCTCTCGCGGGCTGCTGTCTCTCGCGTGCTGCTCGCTGCTCGCGCGGGGGCGGGGCCTGCAGAGGAGGGGGGGACGGCCGCGGCGGAGGTGGGGGGAACTACTTTCGCCGGGCGTAGGAACGCGCGGCGCGCCACTCGTGACGAATTCAATTCTGATTGGTCCTTAAGCATAACCTCCCCCTTGGCACCTCGCATCTTCCCGAAGATCCTCGCGTGCTCTCTCTCTCTCTCACTTGCTCGCGCTCGATCATCTCTCTCTCGCTCCTTTGCCCTTCCTTCTCTTCCTCCCACCCCTTTCGTCGCGCGCTCTCCGTCTCTCCGTCTCGCTTGCGCTCACGGTTATCGGCTCTGCGTGCATCTCGCTCGCGCGCGTCTTATCTCCAAGAGAGAGAGAGAGAGAGAGAGCGAGAGAGAGGCACAGAGCTATACGAATTTAATCCGGCGGCACGTCGTTGAGTTACTGGAGCGCTCTACAGGGGGCTCTCCTAACCGAGCCCAAGAAAACCGAAAGACAGAAAGAGCGAGCGAGAGGGGGACAGAAAGAGAGAGAGAGAGAGAGAGAGAGAGAAAGAGAGAATGGGAAAGATCGAAGGTGGAAGAGAGAGAGAGAGAAGGAGCGCGCGCACGCGGGCTCGGGTTATCGCGGAGCTCACGCTCTACAGTCGGGCTCGCAGGGAGGAGAGGGGGCACGTGCGCGCGCGAGAGCGAGTGCGAGCGAGACGGCCGAGGCTAAAAAGAGCACCGGAGCGAGAAGGACGGAGAGAGAGGGAGCTTTGCCGGGAGTCGGGCACACTAGCGCACACAGACAGATATAGTCGTCGACGCACACATAGAGAGAGCGAGCGAGCGTGTGGCGCATTATACTCCTGTGGCGCGCGCGCGCGCGAGAGAGAGCGAGAAAGGTAGAGAGAACGAGCGAGTACGCGAGAGAGAGTGTGTGCCAGTACACGGGGCGCGCGAGAAAAGCAGTAGTGTGCCGTGGACCACCGCACTGGCATACCGTACGGCATTTCGCTCGTATAACGATCCCTCTCCTCTCTCCTCTGCGCTCTTGCGCGCTCTCTCTCCCGCTCTGTATATACATACACGGGCAGGCGCAGCAGCAGCAGCAGCAGCAGCAGCAGCTCCGGTACGCGCTCGGTTTTATACACACAGCGAGGCAGCCTTCCTTGCCGCCCCATCAGTCGACGCACGGCAATTGCGGCTGCTGGTGGCGCCTACTTTAACGCCGGACTACTATCTCTACTATTCTTCTCTCTCGCTCTCTATCGCGCTCTCTCTTTCGATCGTCCTCGTCAGTGCTTCAGTGATAATCGTATACGACTAAGCCACCAGTGTCTCACAGAACAGTATTTTCTCTATTCTCCGATCCTCGGCGATTATTCCAGTTTTTTCGAATTTTTGCCCGCTGGACAGAGAGAGAGAGAGAGATTGTTTTTGAAATTTCGCGCGTGTGGAGAGCTGTCAAGTGGCCAGGAGGCAGGAGGATATCCGAGCCACGCGCTACTGTCGCGTGCCGGCCTGCGAGCAGACGAGCTGCGGCACTTTTATAGCCCCGTCTTATTACCCGGTTTATTGCCTCGTAACGGTTTAACGATCATCGCCTAGCAAAGTGTTTCTCTCTTGGCGGGCCTTTAACACGTCGAGTGTCAAGCAGTCCCAGCCGACCAGAACATTGTGAGAGAGAGAGAGAGAGAAGTGAGAGGGAGAGTGACAGCCAGAGGCCATAAACCGCGCGCGCCACGAGGATGCTCGCCATGAATCCTCGCGCCACTCGCCTCAACTGTGCCTCCTAAAAGCTTTCCCTCTCTCTCAACTGCCTTTACTTTGCGGACAGTCGAGGCCTGCTGCTGTGAAAACAAGTGCACGTTGTGTGTGTGACCAGAACACAGAGATATATATATTTGCCTATTTACAAAGTGGTGCTTGGTGCGCGCGCGACGGGACCGATGACTTTTATGGGCTCGAAAAACGCGTTGATGCCCCAGCGCTGAGGATCTGCGATTTTCGCGCGCTTTCCCCGCCGCCGGTGAACCGGCCGAACATTAAAACTCGGTCAACAAAAGTTGACAAGTGCAAGTGATCCAAGATACCCGGAGTAAGGATGAACTCGTACTTCGAGCAGAGCGCGGGCGGCTTCTACGGGAGCCACCACCACCAGAGCGGCGCGGCCGCCCAGCACCACGACCCGGCCACGGCCGCCGCCGCCTACCGGAGCTTCAACCTCGGCCTCGGCATGTCGCCGTACGCCTCGTCCCAGCACCACCACCACAGCAGCTCGAGCCTCGGCATACACCCTGGCGGCGGGACGAACACGCGGCCGCCCCAGGACTCGCCCTACGACGCGAGCGTCGCCACGGCCTGCAAGCTCTACTCGTCGACGCCCGAGGCGACGGGCCACACGACCTCCTACACATCCGCGGCGAGCAAAGACTGCAAGCAGCAGGAGCAGGCGGTGGCGGCCGCGGCGGCAGCGCACCAGAACGGCTACGCGGCCGTGATGGCAGCCGCGGCGGTGAAGGACGTGTGGCAGTCGGCCTCGGCCGTGGCGGCCAACAGCCAGGCGGCCGGGGCCAACTCGGCGGTGGTGCGCCCCTCGGCCTGCACGCCCGAGGGCTCCAGGGTCGGCAGCTACTCGGGCCTGGTGAGCGGCGGCGAGGCGGCCTCGAGCCCGGGCAACAACGGCTGCAGCAGATCGCTCACCTCCTCCTGGAACACCTGCAGCCTCAACAGCTCGGCGGCGAGCCAGCCGGTTGCCACCCAGCTACACCAGCAGCCCACCGCCAGCCATACCTTCTACCCCTGGATGGCCATAGCAGGTGAGTCTTTGCATACTCCAGAGCTTCTTTTCCTTTTTTGCGTTACCCCCCTTTTTTTTTAAGCGCCTCGAGCGATTATCATAAACGACGGCGGCACACACGTGTCTATAGAGCACGTGCTCGTCCCAGAGCGCGCGCTTTCTCTCGAGAGCAGCGCTCGCTCTCTCGTGTGTGCGTGCACGTATACGTGCAGCTTTGTTGATGTGCAGCTTTTGCCTGCGCTGTCCTTTCGCGCCCTTCGGCCAGCCCGACTTTTTTTTCGCAGAGGGTGCGATGAGCGAGAGAACGCAGGGGTGAACGAGAAGTGGAGGAATTAAATTGAGAGGCGGGCGACGATGCGCTAAGTCAATTTGCCGGGCGATTCCTTTTTTTTTAGTGCCACGGTTATTACCAGGCCGACGACCTGTAGTTTTACGCGCTGTAATTGATGGGTTTAACGGGCGAACGAGGTTTTCAAAAGCGCGATTTTTGGTGGCTCGTTTTCAGGAGAATTAAAATTTATAATTGTGTGGATTTATTGTCAGACTGCTCGTGATGTTATGTAAATTGTTACGTTATGTTGGTTTTTAAGATATCGGGCTATTTCATAGTTATGTACGATGAATTATTGATGACAAAAAAATAATTTTCGTAATATAAAATATACAAAACTTGTCTTTTCAACGTCTGTATAAAAATAAATATTGATGCCGTATTTAAATTGATAAAAAGTGTTAAATATACTTGTACATCATTGTAGTTTTAAAATTATTTTTAGAAAAAGCTTTTATTCGCATCATGTTTTTATTTTTCCTGAATTAGATTTTATACATTTACCAAAACAACTTTATGCACTTTAGTTACCTTCGCAATAATATTATTTTCATGTATATTTAATGCTCAAAACTATTTTTAAATAAAACGCATTCTTTAATTTCCAACAACAAATCCACATCTTAAAAAAATATCAAATTTTGCTTAAATTTCTACCGCAGCCGATGATGCGTCTCGCAATTTTCGATGACGCCTCGCGAACATGAACAACGAGCTAGCTAGCGCTGCGCGTGTGATTTTGCGGGCCGCTATTCGCGCTCGTCGGGCCAGCGAGCGGGCGATTGAAATATACGCGCGCGTTCGTCATGCCGCCGCTAGATTTTCGCCTTCTCTTTCCCTCATTCTCGCTCTCCCGCGCTCCGAAGTTTAACGTGAATTTATCGACGAGCCGAACTAAAAATATTCCATTGCCCCCGCGCGCGCGCGCGGATGAATGGACCCGGCGCGTTGTATATAGCCGCTTCCTGTGTATGTGCGCTCTCGTGCGTGTGTCTGCTGCCCGGGCCAATAAAGCATAGAGAAGCTCGTCGATTTCTTCTTTGCAAAATGCAGCTGAGTTGTAGCTGTCGAGAGCCGGCCGTTAATGGCACACACGTACCTGCCGAGAGAGCTGCCTACTCGGGAGAGGGCAGATAACGAAATCGCAGCCAAGCTCGGGGATAGAGGCGAGCTTCCTCGCTGAGTCGTCCGGCTGGTATATACCTTGAACAAAAAAAGAACGGAATTAGAGTTGTGTTTGGAAAGTTGAGTGGAAATTTTTTTGAAGGCGAGTCTCTGCGCTTTTCTAATAAATTCATAAGCAAGCAAACATGTGACTAATTGATTTTAATACTTTGTTTGTAATCTTGCGGGTTATCGGTTTGAGAGTTAAAAATGAAAATGATTAAAGTAAAAATAGTATTGTTATTTTTAATCAGCTGGCTGTATTATATTTAGATCCATATCTTTTAATGTATTCAATGATAAATCTAATTCCAGCCCTTAATCACGCGTTCAACGACTCAATCGTCAAGCTTAAACATAATAAATCTGCCCCCAAACTAGTTCTGAATAAATCAAGCGAATATCGTGAGAAAAAGCCTTTTCCACGTAAACGCCAAGCCCTTACCCACACGCCCAACAGAAAAAAAAACCACACTTCCCAACGCGTAAACAGCAAATCTTCGACTACAGAACAAAACTCTCAAAGTCTAGCGTGCAGGTTGCCTCGAAATTCAAAAAAGCCCCAATAAAAAAAAACGAAACCCGCAACTATATTAGCAATCGCGCTCGGGCGACATCGAGATTTATTCCCAAGCTCGCTCTGACGCGCGTATACGCGCCGAGTGTCAGACTCTATCCGCGCGGGACGCATGAAAATCGCGAGACGGCGCTTTATCGCGTTCCACATATCGCGGCGGACTCGCGCAAACGCAACTCTCTGCTTTATCTGCGAGAAAATCGCGGGCTCAAGCCTATATCCTCGCTCGGGGAGTGGATACATACGTAAGCGAATACGCCGTGCGTGGACCGCTCGGGTTTGTTTGCTTTGGGAGCTCGAGAGTCGAAGGCAATTGAAAATCGGGCCAATCTGAAATTGAAATCTGCGAGCGTTTAGATTAAATAATAAGAAAATTGACGGCGCGCCAGTTCTTATTGATATTAGCTGGTGCTAATTAAAAACTAGTCTGACTCGAGCCCGAACGTAACTACTTGTTAATTATAGCGCCCGCGAGATACTTCATCATTCCAAAGCGTTATTGCTCACTTTTTTCAGCCTCATAATAGATACGTTATTTAGATTTTCTTTAAATAAATTGGCTTTCCAGTGTAAAACACTCGAATCTGTACTTAAAGCGAGAAAAGGCCGGATAATCCGCTGTAACAAAAACCATGCATTACAAAGCCTCGTAAAACGTTTTTTCCAGCGCCCATAACGCTTGCATCCCATCTTCGGCTATCAATTTTCCTCATCCGAGCAATCTCAAATTCATAGGCGCGAAAAGAGGGGTGGGGGGAGGGGCGCGAAGAAGAGAAAGATCGGGTACCTTGCGCGTAAGAATAGAGTCAAGTGCGTGTAAAATTGGCGGGTATAACGCACGCGCGCGCATATAATGGAGAGAAAAGAGGGTTCGCCGTCGACGTTCCCCGATTAGGGTTCAAGTGGCTCTCGCGCCCGTGCAGCTTTGACACGGCAAGCGTGCTGTGTGTATGTGTGTGTGTGGATCGCCCCTCCGGAACCCGAATTCCGGCGATGTTAGTGGTAGTAGTCAGCTGTTCCCGCAGAATCCCGAGCCGAAGCACGTTTCGACTGTGGATATATGTGTGAGTGCCGGAGTATGTGTGTTGTAATCATCGGCCGGTCTGTTTCTGTCTTTCTCGCTCGCGCGGCCGAGGCTGCCTTCTCAGCTGTTCGGGCGTTCTCGGTATGCGGCTGGGTTGTGCGTAGATCGACTGTTTATGGGCTGGCCCCGGGATCTACTCGATGACTGCTGGAGAGCTTTCTCTGCTGTCGTGTTTTTTTCGCTACGATCTGACCGTTTCTCGCTTTGCCAAAAGTGGTTTTTTCTTTAAATGTTGTTTAAAATGTGATATTTTTTTATATAATTTTCTCATAATTAATCATAATTTATGAATTGTAAAAATATTGTTTTCTAAAAATAGTTCATGTGAATATCTAAATTAATATTAAGTCCATTACAGCAGATAATTCAACCATTCCATTTATATTTATGCCACACGACTTGGTGTAACTATTCGTTCTACCCAAGAAATATTCATCTCCATATTTGCAAAGAATTCCCATAAATTTCCTTATAATTCAATATTTGAGCAATCCACAAAAATGTCCACCACATACAGTGTAATTTCAGTGAAAATCCAATTTACTTCTCTCCCTCCGACAAAAAAAGGTTCGCGATAAATCTCGAATCGAGGGACAAAAAAAAATCCATACATTACAGGCGTATTTACGAGTCGACCCATCAGCATTATATAAATTCTCCAGCAAACTTAAAAATAATAAGGAAGCTACTTGCGCGCGATACAAGCGATTTATATCCATTAGAATCAAATTTATACGCGCCTCCAGTCTCTTAGCCATGGAAAAGCAAAAATAGAACAATTTTCAGGGCGCGATAAGAATTAATTACGCGCTCGCGCTTCTCTTCAACTCCAAAAAAAGCTTGTCGAAAAGGAAAAAAGTGTCTTGGCTCGGCTCATAAATAACCCACTTAATTCGGTAAGAGTGTCGTGGATCGCACTCGTCGCGTCGCGCATCCGGAAAAACGAGTGGTAGCGCCTCGCCTGGAGGTGTGCGAGCGAGCCCCGGGTGCCGCTCGCGTCAGAAATTATATTCCGGACGTTAATATAGACGGAAAGGCTGAATTATCGATCTATCGAGCTAGCTTCTTCGAAAACCTGTTCCTCTAGGGGCTCCCTCGGCTTATATTTACCCAGCGCTGAGCGAGCGCGCGAGTCATTGACTCAAATCGCACGCGAGCTACTCACGATCTCGCTATCATCGAGCGAGCGAGCGAGAGAGAGAGAGAGAGAGAGAGAGAGGCTTAATAACTCCCCGGCGCTACGAGCACGTATAATCTGATCCGAGCTTGGCGATCGATCTCCATTTCCAGCGCGGCGAGCTGTAGCATCATCATCGATGTATTGCCAGCTTGATTGTTAATCGCGAGCTTCCGAGTACGCCGATTGAACTGTTGCACGCGCGGATTTTAAGCGCGTGTCGTCGCGAGGCTAGAGGGGAGAGCTGATAAGACGAATCTGCATTACGCCTGCGCGCGAGGAGTCTATGTACGCCGTAGTTGCATAATGGCATTGGCTCGGTATACGCGCAAGCAGTGCTAGAAACTCAAGCTGGAGGCGCGATCGATAAGAGCTTACTTACGGACCTTTTGCCCGACGGCCGCTTTTCGTGCTGCGTAAACTGGGATTTGATGAGCTTTTGAGAAACAATTTTCTTGAGCTTGAGGTATGAGTTTATCAGAAGAATTTTCAACGTTTTTGTAGAATCGAGTGATAGTAGGTCTTGTTTAGTTTATAATCGCAAGACTTATCGATGAAGAATATCGCGCTCCCTGTTTAAACGCGTGTATATCATTGTAATAGACAATAAAATAGAATTATGTTAGCTCTTGAAAGATTAGAAACTGGCTATCTCACAGCCGATAAATCACGAGGAGCGGGATAGCGCGAGAAAGAGTGAGAGAATATCATGTATGAAGCTCGAACTGCTGAAATTAGCGCGTTAATCAAAAGCGACGGGGCCGCAGACTTCCTTTTTCAGGCGTAATAAAATTATTTTCGCCGCTAAATCGCGCGGCCGACAGCTTGTTTATGCAATCATGCAAATTCGTCGTCAATAATCATGCCGTTGAACTGCGAGCGACTACCCGCGTCTCAATCCACCTAGCTTACGATTTATCGCTCAAAATGAGATCAATAAAAGCCCGGCGACTTTATTCCAAAAGAATAATGACCGCGCTAAGCACTCGTTAATATACAAACCTGTATACAGAAAGAGGGGGAAGAGAAAGAGAGAGCGATACAGTTTTAAATGAGCAGGCGCACAGGCGGAGCCGCATCCCCTCGGCTCTCTCCCTTTATCGTGTGCCGAAATCTCGTAAATTTGAATGCACGCCGCGCTCGTTTTTTACCTGGCTTGCGCAATGCATCTTTTATCCCCCCTACTCTCTTTTCGTGGAAAATTCAGAGTAGAGAGAGAGCTGCGAGCGCGGAGAAAATTCGCGCCCTCCCTGGGACGACACAAACGGCCTGCAGCCTCGGAGAGAGTAGATCACTTTCTCTCATTCCGCAGATGCTCCGGCTAGATATTTACGATATCTCATTGAGAGGGACCAGACGACGTCGCTCCGACTATGGGGTAATTAGAGGGCGTGAGAGTACAGCGACACCCCGATCTATATAGGCCGACGCCGCAGCCGTGTCCCCCTGCGCCTGGCGGCCCGCTCTGTGGTTCTTGTCTCCGTGTGTATACCTACGGACAAAAAAAGAGAGCAGGCATTTTATGCGCGTTTTAGGAGAGAGAGCGTAGCCGAGTTTCACCTTTTTAAAAGCACATTAAAGTCGACTTTGCCATTGTGCGGGCCCGGGCTAAATGACGCTCCGCCCGGGCGCGGGCGTTTTTCTGCGGTTTGCTGCCGAGATTCTTTCGATGAATAGTTTACATTTTTTTTACTGTAATCAGGCTCGTTATTTTCAGTGGCAAACATTAATTCAATAAAAAAAATATAATGCATAAATACTTTTTTTTTAATTTAATAAAAATTTTTGAATTTGTTTTGAACAAGAAAAACTATTTATAATTTGTTTAATAGAAATTCATTCAACATTTTATGAATAATTCAAAAAGAGATAAATCTAAACAATATTTACGATTTCAAAATTTCCATTAAATAAAATAAAAATGAATAATTCATAACCCACAACAATTCGAAAATCAACATCCTCGTTAAAGCAAAAACCTCCACGCGAAAAGCTCCACAACGTTATCACAAAAAGCATCGCAGCATAAATAAAAAAAAAAAGAAGCAACGTGCCTCGAAAGCGCGAGCGTCGAATCTTTTCCCGCGTGAAAAGAGCACGTGGTTCTCCCTCCTCTCCTGGAGAGCAGGCAGCACGAGGTCGGCTTATACACGCGGGCGGTATATATATATAGCAGCAGTAGGTGTTACGTACCTCGGGGAGTAACTTCGTTCAATATAAACCAGCTAGAAACGGCGCACTGTAACCGTAACGTTGACGTTTACGACGGCGAAATCGCAGCTTGGCTCGTTTCGCTCTCTCCTTCCCCCGCTCCGCAAGCGACGGCAGCAGCACCTACTCGAGAGCCGAGCGTACATTCCGTCGATAATGCAGAGACCCACCTCCAGCGGCGAGCTCTTCTGCTACTTCTCTCCCTTTCTTTTTCTTCCTGCCTTCTCGCTCTCTCTCCCTCTCCGGGCTTTTATGTGTGCCTTTTTTTACGTCCGCTGCCGGCGACGCTCTCGAGTAGCCGGCTCTCTCGCCCAGGCACGCTCTCTCATCTGCAATCGTTGTACAAGTTTTATCGTAATGTTCCCTTAACGAGCATAAAAATTTTATTGTGTGTTTCGGGACTTTTTATTGCCGCTGGATGGGAAATGATTAAGCCCGCTTTTATTCGATTTTAAGCGGGTTACGGGATAGCGGCCGGCTTTCATCTTGGCATTACGAATCGGCCGGATTATTTTTGGGCTGATGATAAAAATTAATGACTAAATTTCTGCGATACATTTTGGGCAGTTCTATAATTTTTCTTTAAATAAGAGATACGCTGCATTTTTACTGCCGTCCTGTCTTTTAAAGTAATTGCCTCTGAATGGAGGCCGGGGTTATAAAACCTTATCTAAATCACCTGACAACCCATACAGTTTTAACTTACATAACGAATGCAAGCGCCACGCCGCTTTTACAGGTTTCTCTGATAACTAAATACAGCGTTTATAATATATAGTTCTTTACTCAAGTATTGCTGTGTTTAGCACTTATTTAACTGTAAATATTGTGCGAAGAATTTATTGATAATACGTCGAAATTCTATCGTTTGTAATAACGTTTACGATAATGAGACTGAAATTTATTAAATAATTAATAATTCTTTAATTGAAGGCTGAAAATAAATGATAAAAATAATCATTATCATTAATTAAGTGTTTACGAATGACAATAATATTTAAAGATAAATTAAATTTATCAAATGCACATGTCTATAAACATAATAATCAGACTTAAAATTAATTTAAGGGGAAGCACCTTTAAACAAAAAATACTGTTATTATATACATAATTATAACAGTAAAAATTTAAAAAATTGTACATTAATGCGGAAAATAATGTTATTAAATTATATAAATTATGAAATATATTTTTCCATATTTATATCGCGTACCTATTAATGTAAATAAAAAAGAAAAAAAAAATTCTTCATATCGAAGTATAGAAAAAAACATTCTACATCTTGTCAAAGAAACAAAGCTCTCTATTAATAAAAAATATTCGAGCGCGGCCAAGGCGTCAAGATAGATAGACGTATATATTCCCCGCTAGCGTAATTAATAACGGAGCCGTCTCGCAGTCCTCGAGGAATCAACTACTCCACGCCATGCGATGAAACTAACGCGCTCGCTGGCTGCCTGCTCACTAGCGCCCTCCTCTCTTTCCTTCTTCATCAGCCCTCTTCGCTCTCCCTCCCACCTTTCTCACGCACGCACGTATACACTGCAGACGGAGAGAGAGAGAAGCGTCCGGCGGCGCGCTTCAATCAAAGTAATTGAAAACGACTCTGGCGTATATAGCTTAGAAAACGAGCCATTTTCGGAATCGAAAACTTTGCATGTGCCGCTGCAGTTTCGGAGCTTTCCCGCCCCCGGCCGTCGATGTTTGGCTATATATGGAGTCTGGTTTTGTATTAGATGGCCCTCGAGATACAGCCTCGCAATCGACTAATTGCCGCCGAACATCCAATCGACTCGCGCCCGAGAGAGAGCGAGTTTATTCGCCGGGCCAGATATGACGAACACGTGTACTAGGCTGTGCTGTATATATGTCTGTATCGAGCTGTCTCTCTCGCCTGCGAGCACGCACGAGCGAGGGCTCGAATTTATTTTACGTTGTAATTTTGACGAGGCCCGAGGTGTCGAAGAAGCGGCTAGGAGATATTTATTTTATAGCGGGCTCGCGTGAAAATTATTGCTGGATTGAATTTTTTTTCGTTTTTCGGGTAATGGTTTTTTTTTCCAAGTTCTGGAAATTGATTGTACTAGTCTTTGCAGCATATTCTAATATTTCTTCAGACGGCTCTAGTAATCTAATTAAAATTATACTTTCTCTTATATCAAATCACTATAAGTAGTAATAAATATATTTAAGTAGTAACAGACAATTCGGTTCAACAATTATCCAACTACTTTAACAACAACAACCACATACACTTTTCAAAAATTTTTATCAACAATTTCCATCTTGCACAAAATTCCAACCTCAGCACTCCATCTAATCCTTCCAGCTCTGAGTGCGGTCTTCGGCAAAGCGCGAAGAACCGCTTGAGCTGCAGCCGGTTGCGCGCGGGCGCGGAATATAGGCGTGCTAGCTCGGCACGCCCGCGCGACTGTGTGCAGCCACACGCGCTGCTGCCTCTTTCCGCGCGCTGCCGTCTGCGATATTCCTACTACAGCTCCGGCGCGGGACTATACGCAGCGCTCTATAACCGCCGGATATTCACACGCACGTGCTCGCACCCGTATGACTCTTGCCGGTACGCCCTTTCGGCCTCTCTCACTCGGCCAAACTCTCCTCTCCGTCCGTGCCACACTATATATACTGCCCGCACCAAAAACATCCGCTCTCTCTCACTCTCTCTCGCGTGCGCGCAAGCGCGCGCCCAAAAATATATAATCTTATCCCTCGGGGCGCGAGCTCCCGCCTCGTATATGCATGGGAGCACTTTAACGCGGCTTCTTCTCTATACTCTCCTTCTTTTACTCTTTCTCTCTTTCTCTCTCTCTCTCTCTCTCTCTCTCTCTCTCTCGTCGAAAGGAATCGCTCATTATCTTTCTGCGCGAGGCTGCTTTGCATGAATATTCCTCGCGATCGCGTGTGTTTCTTTTTTCTGCCCTCGCTCTTCTGCTGCTCGTTTTGCGCGGTTAGCAAGAGAAGCCGCTTTTTTGATTCGTATCTTTTGTTTGAATTTTTTGAACGGGGGGTAAGGGTGGACGATAATGAGGGACGCATTAAAGTGCCTGAGTAATTTATTGGGTATGAAAATTGTTTATTAATTTCCAGGCTAATGCGACCTTTATCGGGCTTTTTTCGGGACGTTCTCTGCTGCTTGTCGAATGCAAATCGAGCCGAAATCGTTGGATAATGCCTTTTCAATGATCGAGTCGCGTTGTCTATAATGGTCGGTGTGTATATACTTTCACATAATTGCCGATGATTGCGCGTGTCGCCTTTATAACGTGGATTAAAAAAATTTTCGTTCAATTTGCTCGGAGCAGTTGTGAAAAAATTAATTGCCCCTGTATTTCAGCATTTCTGATTATTAATTATGCAGATTGTCAAATGTTGTATATTTATAAAATACTGCAATAAAAACACGAAGGTCAAGCTTATTCAAGTATTTTTAAAAGAGCATAACAAGAAAAGTTTCGTTTTAAACAATTATTACACTGACATTTGTATAGAGTTTTTTAGTCATGGTTACGTGTACAGCGACTGATGTTTAATTACTTCCGTAAAATAAATTGCACTTTTCTGAAGAATAATTAAAATAAAATATTATTCGTTTTAAGGCCGAGCATCAATTAGACTAGAAAAAATAATCATGTTAAGTCCGGGAAAAATCAGCGTCCGTTTCGAAATTTCCATATTCTTAGATAATTCATTACACAAGTATAATAACGACGAAATCATCGAAAAAGAAAATTCCATTACACTTTAGGAAATAAAAATAAAACATTTTAACACCGCTTTACCTTTTAATACCTAATTAAATAAACTCAGCCGTAATTGCCTCCATAAATCTCATATACAATACAAAAGCTTTTGTTGCTAAACATTGAGCAAATCGCGTGATCCCGCGCTCAACAAGTAAACAAACCTAATTAAACGAAATAGAATCGCGGCAGTCTCGCGAAACGAAAAATTTGCATAGAGCAATAAGCGTTCGCTCTCGCAAAAAAAAAAAGAGAAACGGACAGAGCACGAAGAGCAGGAAAAAAAGCCCGTTGAAGCAACGAATAAAAAGCCATGCATAATCTTTTCCCCGTTTCAGCGAGTTTCTCGCCTGCTTTATGAGGACGCGCGCGGCGAACAAACAAACGGCCGCGGAACAAAAGTCGCGCAAAAAGAGAATCGGGAAAGCGCGTAAACGCGGGTCACCCGTGCATAATTACGCAACTCGTGTATAAGTATAGGAGCTAGGCTATATATACACGTATATCCAGCGCGCTCCTAGCAGTTTGATGGACGATCGGTTCGCATGCTTTTGCAAATTTCGCGCCCCGCCAGGAGAGTTATCGCTCCGCGCTCGATTAATTTTCTCGGGGAGAGAGCCGCGCGCGCTGTCCTCGAGCGCTCTCCTATCAATTAAGCCGGCGCGCACCTGTGTTTTTAAAAGAAAGCTCGTGACGCTGTCGATCTTGGCCCCTTTGGCGATGTGCGTGAGCCGGAGCTCTTTATTGAATGATAATGTACTTGTTATCGCGAACACGAAGCAAACATTGGGGAGGTTGAGGCTTCGGGAATCTATATTTTACGCTTTGATGGAATATTATGTTCCGAGCGGGATAGACTTGTTTCTGCGCTAGCCTTTTCAGATTGGCAATAAATTTTGAAAATCGCTCTATATTAATGTTCGTGAATTATTATTTTCGAGCGAGTTCATAAATTAAGATTGAGATTGCTGCGGAGTCAAAAATTATTTTTTCCTCTCGGAGGGAAAATGAATTGCTCCAGATAAGGCGTAGCCAATTGATTGATTTTTTTTCGGATTATGCAATATCGCTGAATGCACTTTTTTCCGAATCGAAATTGATTTTATTTTTTTCAGATAACCTCTATTCTTTTTTTTAATATCGCCGATCAATTTCGAATCAAATATCCATACTAAAATATTACTCAAATATGCAGATTTCCTTGCACAACTCTGCCAGTCCAATCCATAAAAATAATGATCGCAATATAGTTAGCAAAAGAGAAGCGCGCGCAGAGAGAAAGAGAGAGGAAAAAAAAATAATAGCCTCTTACAGCTTATGTTTACCCTAATAAAGGGTCGCGGGGCTCTCGTTGCATCCTTGAGCGCGTCCATTGACATCGTGAGACTTAGCTCGGGGATCGGCATATCATAGCGAGAGCCGCGTGCTCGGTGCATCGCCACGGCTGCAATCGCGTGTAATCAGTCGAAGGCAGTCCGAGGTGGCGCCTAGCTACCGCGCACCGGCACGCCGATAGCCGTTTATTTGGATTAATACACAGTAGCGCCGATCGCGCACCGCCAACGACGCGCACGAACCTATCCGTGTGTGCTGCTGCTGCTTTTCCCACGGCGCCTATCCACAATGCGCCTGTATTCGTCTATAATAAGAGCTGCTTCTGCAGAGAGCGCTTCTTTTTGCACGCGCGTCGCGCGAGCCGTTTTCAATTAATGAACGCGCGCGATGCGATCTCTCCAAGAGAGAGAATATTATTGCAAATAGATTTCGAAGCTCGTAACTCAGCTGACTTTTTGCGTCTGCACACGAACCTGCCTGTGTAGCCCCGTCTCTCTCTCTCGCTCTCTTGCCGCGTGTCTGCTCGATGGGCGGCCATTACGGCCAGCACCTGCCTCCTTGGCACTGCCGACCTGGCCACTGCTACGCGTTCCTTCTCTCTCCCGCATGCCTGGCTCTTATTGCCTTGGCCGTTTCCTTGTAGTAGTTCGTCCTTCTCTCTGTCTCTCTCTCTCTCTCTCTCTCTCTCTCTCTCTCTCTCTCTCTCTCTCTCTCTCTCTCTCTCTCTCTCT
>UELX01001914.1:0-36766 GCA_900480035.1 Eupelmus urozonus
CGGATTCTTCATCTGTCGATTAATAAATAAAGAAAAACTGTATAAAAAGTTAATTCTAGAAAATTTATGAAATTAATTTTACTTTTTTTCTTGTGAATTGATAAGTGAGAAATCAGATGACATGTCATCTGTCAATTCACAAGAAAAAAATGAAGTGTCATCTGTCAACTCACTAAAAAAATTAAGTTCAGTTTCATAAATTTTCTAAAATTAACTTTTTATACTGCAGTTTTTCTTTATTTATGAATCGACAGATGAGAACTCAGATAAGATCTCACCTGCGATTTTGGCACGGCATCTCAGATGTAAAATCAGGTGAGATCTTATCTGACTTTTTTCAGTAGGGTATGAATTAACGCGGACAATGAAAAGCTGGATTGAAGGTATGTGTATTTTTGTAATTATGTCGTTGCGGGTAGTTTAGTATTGTGGTAGTGTTGGTGTGATGTGGGTAAAGTGGATTTGGAATTAGAGGAAGTTAATAATAATCGCTTGGAACAGTAAATTTGTGATTGACTTTGTTGTTTGTGGTTGTTGGAATGGGGAAATAGTTTGTGGTTGCGGATGAATAAGTTATTGATTTTAACAGGCCTGGAGGTAATCGGTAATGAAATGTTTTATTAATTTTTTTATTATGTTTAATAAATTGAAGAGGGATTAATGTATTTTTTTTTGTATTAATTATTGATCTATATAAATTATTTAAAAGTTAATTATGGAAATGCAAATCCCGATCGAGCCACACTTTTGCGCCAAGAGATGGCGACTCATCGACTTCAAAGAGGCACACGTGCTTATATTGGTAATGTTTAACAAAAAAAAAAGATACCGATACTTTATAAATTAATTTTAAACAGAGTATTTGTTTGGAAAAATAAAATCGTATTACATTGCGTTAGACATAGTAGGTAAATAATCGACTAATTTAGTAGTTTTATAATAGGAATGTAGGTTTTGCTGCATATTAATATAGAATTACGACGGTAGAATAGAAATTTTGAAATTAAAGGTTAGTAAAATATTTACTAAGTATTTACATCAGAATCAACGGTTGAAAAAATATTGAATGTCAGAAAAGTAAATTTACAAAGTTTTAAAGTATACAATATTGATTATTCTAGATTATTATTTTATCTATTGATATTTAAAATTTTTAATTTATTTTATCTTTTTTTTTCAAAGTTTGTATTTGTATATTCATAATTTAATTATTATGAAATTAATTATCTCCTATCACACACAAATTATCGTTCTATTAATGTTGTTATTATATTTAACATTCGTATTTATTACTCCTTAAGCTATTATCATTCAATTTAATCAATTAATAATTCGTGGTTTTATATTTTATATCCCATTTCCCATCTATAAATTTATCTTATTAATCATATTATTTTTTTGAAAAATATCCTACTGTAGCAATTTTGACATAATACAATATCAATCTCAAAATTCCTTGATACAAACAGTCTATGACTTACCGATTTTTAAATGAAGATTGAAATCGCTAGTCACGCAATATTGATAATTATTATTTTTTGGGTTACTATATACCTAGATTATTAGCTACATCACGCCTTGTAAGATAAATTTATAAATTTTTGTTTAAAAGGCTTATTAGCTTGATTTTATAAACAAATAAAATAACAAATAAACAAACAGTTCGAAATTTTCAAGCCAAGATCGCACAAACCTATGTCAAACTCTTCAAACCCCCAAAACTTCCCAATTTTCATCTAAAAAAACGCTAGCCCACGCTTACAAATTCATTCCTCTCCCAAAACGTCTTTAACAAAACATTACACAACACCAAACAAAAACCGGGATTCGCGAGGACGACAGCTCAGAGCGTTATCTCAACAATATAAGCACAACCGCGCGCGAACGCCCCTGATATGATCGACACCGTCTGCACTAGCGGCGCGGGGAATCCCCTTATGATCATTTTTATATTTAGAGCCGAGACATTGAGAGAAAGAAAAAAAAAGTCGCGAGCATCAAAGGAGGTATTATGCGCTTTTCGAGGCCGGTAAATGCGCGGAAAAAATAATGTATATAGGATATATCTGTCGGGTAATACACATGTGTACCTTTGATTTTTCCGAGTATATAAATAATCGAGCGATCGATCGAATATGTGGTATTTACGAGACGTTCAAGTTTTAAGCAACAGCTTTTCGAAATGATAAGAAATTGCGTTCGATCTCTGCAGGTACGATAATGAAGGATTAACGTATAAAAACCGACGAATAATCAGCCGATACTTTCTTTCCTCTAGATAAACAAACGAGAATCCTGCAGCTACACACTTTAATCAAATAAAAATATTCAAAAGCCCCTGAACTAAAAGCACCTTAAGCGCACTCTCGGCGTTTCAAAGCCCGCTTGATGATGATGAGGACCGAGCCGCGCGAAAAGCCGGCAGCTAAGTATACGCTATATACATAGTTGTCTATATGCAGTCTCGGGGCTCTTTCGTTTAGCGGCGAGTCCAAGAGAATACACATAGTATATAGAAGAAATTTTCCAAGTCGCGAGAGCGAAACGGAGGGCATGTAAGGGAGGGATAGTATAGGTTAGGGAAGGACGGATGTATTCAGGGGAGAGACGTGGAGGGGCTGGACGAGCGGTTAATGCCGGTTTTACGACGGAGGATTCGAGGCTTGGTTTTTCAGTCGGTTTTTTGTAGAGGAAAATCGAGTTTGTAATTTTACTGTTTGTCGGCTGTTATTGTTTACGAGGACGGATTGGTTCGTTAGCTAAGTGCTTCAACAACGTTTTTATTTTTTAAATGCGCGTTATAAATTGAGGAAAAATGTTAAATAGTACCTCAAGCGTTATAAATAGTAAGGTGTAAGCTACTTATTACTATCTTAAACGATAACGAAAATTAATTACAGAACTATACTTCACCTACTATCCACCTGGTCAACCTGCGCGCCAGCGTTTATTATTTCCAACACAGTCAAAGTACACCTGCACCTAAAAATTTTCCTATAAAAAAACCATCTCAAAAACGCATTAAAAAAAATACATACCAATCAGCATCTCACCCACTGTAAACCCGCCTTTAACCCATCCAAGCCGCCAGCGCGTGGGGATAGGGCGCGACGTGCGCGCGTCGCCTATCTACGTATACGGCGGCTCGAAAAATCGGGCGCCGTAGAGAATCCGTGCTGTATAGCTGGCATCAGGCACATCATCAGAGTGCGAGCGAGAGAGAGAGAGAGAGAGAGAGGTAAGTGCGCGCGCGGCAGGCAATATAGAGTCGCGAGAGGAGAGTAGTGGCGTGCTAAAAGGCGGGGACCGTCAGTCGAGCGCGACCGCGTGCCAGGGGAACGTCAGGAGAGCCCAGCTCAGTTTGCCGGCGCATATAACCTCGGCGGAGCAGACCGCTCGGCTTCAGTCGCTCAGCAGGCTTCGCTGTGATCGCGCGCTCCACGAGCTGCCGACTTTAAAAACTCCTCTCATCGCTCCTCTCTATCGTTACGTATATACATACACGGGAGGAGTATACGAGTGTGTGTGCGCGCGCGCTCCCTCGCTGGCGGATCGAAGCCTCTCCAAGGTAACCGTCGTAGGTGTATATAAACGAGCGCGAGCGGCAGTCTTCTGTTGCGCGCGTATATAAGCCGGAGGATACATATATACAGTGAAACGAAGAGAGAAGCCGGCACATTTTTTTTTCGCCGCCGGCTGCAGCAAGAAGGCAAAGGTTAAGGAGCCTAGCAGACGACAGGCGGCGTCGGCAAGTTCGGGCGCTGGTGCTCTCTCTCTCTCTCTCTCTGTGGCAGTTTTTTCTCTCTCTCCCCCTCCCAGCCCTCCTCGCAGCGAGCCGTCGCGTCTCTCGTCCTTGGCGGCCGCCCGCGCGTTTTTCCGTCTAGTCCGCCCGGCGCTTTGGATTTGTATATACAGCAGCTGTGGATCGCGGAGCAGCCGCGGGGATAGTATAGCTGGCATCCCCGCATGCCCGAGTTCAGCTGACGAAGAGGCTGTGTTTGGACGAGAGCTGGCTGTATAACGGACGAGGACTTGGAGAGGAGACAAGTGAGACGGAGATAGCCAACGAGTCCGCCCGAGCGGAGGTTAGGAGAGGAACGAGCGGAATATACACCAGATATACGAGCAGGTGGGTGTAGTCCCTAAGCCGCGCTGTATTATTTTTTAAGCCAGCTGCGAGATTCAGTTTGAACGCAGCGGCTGATTCTTGAGCGAGATTTTGATGAGTTGAGGTGTTTAGAATAGATCGAGTGTCGTTACGGATCGTCGCTTGGTTTTTTTCCCCTGAACTTTTCGAGGTTATGGCGCCGGGGAACGCGCGGATCGAGGAACGGATTGTCGTCCTGCAGCGCTTGTGTGTGTCTGTGTGTGCACCGTCGCGTTTACGTGTGCTTATACGGCCTGTGAGTCGTGCCTCGGGAATTTCAATGTTCGTAACTGAAAATTTTCACGAGGCCAGACCGGAGCCGGAGCGCCGGCCTGGATGTGGCTTTGGCTTTGGGAATTTCGGATGCGACGGGAGGACTTGCAAAAATAGATGATTCCGGCTTGAACTCGAAAGCTCGCGGGGGAAGAGCTAAAAATATCTGAGTTGAGAGTGTTGGAAGGGTGGGCAGAGATCTGGAGTTATGAGTAATTGGATTATTTTAATTTTCTGTGAGGTTTTTGGAATTGGAGAAAATTGCTTGGAATATTTTTATATAAATTTTGCATTGGTATTGGATATAGGCCGTGGTTTAAACTAGTGTATTATGTTTATTTGAAGAGTTAATTTTGTAATTTGAGTTTCGATTAATTCTCTGTTAAATTAATAATCTCTCAAGTTATACAATCCGCGTTATTTTCAGTAATAACATCCATCCGAACAAACGTAAATATTAGGCCAACATATTTGAATAATAGTAAATCCAGCTACCAATAAACATTAGTTTACAAAAACACCGCTTATCTCACTCATCCAAACCCCTCTACCTCATCAAAACCTCTCTCATAAAAATACCAACACAACCAACAATCCCAGCCGCTCAAAGCATTCTTCCAAACCAAAATCATCCCAGCACCAAGCCACAATCCAGCCTGGCGGCCGTTTGAGGTTAGGACGCCGCGGGAAAGCAACGAGGAGAAGGACGGATCGATTCTCGCTCAACAGAGAGACGTACACGCAGAGAGCTACGTTTGCACGTATACATACGCGCGATCCCCGCTGAAGCGAGCCATCAGACTCGTCGCGCGCGCTCTGCCTTTTTCCCGGCGCCCGCGAGCTGCACTGTATACACTCCTCGGCTCTTTTATATTTCCGCGGCACATCAAATGCGAGACTCGCTTTTGCCGTGCTAAAAGCAGAGGACACACTTTTCGAGAGTTTCAGGGAGACGGGTTTTTTTTTTAAAGGGAAGAGTGAGATGTGTGTAGTGGGATTCGGGTTGTTTGTTTTCGGTTTTTTGAGGGATTGGTTGGGTGGCGGGTGCAGTGATGTAAATTGAGATGGGATTAGTTCTGTGGCTTCCCGGGGAGTGAGTGAGTATGTGTGTTTTTCGTGGTTTTGAGGAATTGACGTTTTTAAGTTTTGAATGTCAATGTGTGTATGAGATAAGGGGACGAGTTGGAATCATACACTTGGCTAATTCATTTATAGGCATTAAATACCGGTGTAATCGTGAAGGCCATAACTTTAAGATATACTCTTTTATATCTATTACTTCTCGGTACAATTACAGTTTCAAGTACATACAATTTCATGATTTTGTCAAATAATAGATTTATATTGAAATTAAAGCTAAGATAAGTGAAATTCAGGCAAATACCTAAAAATGAAAGCAATCAAAGCAATTTTTTTTTTAGATTATGGTAAACCTTTTCAAATAGATTGGGAACTGATTGTTCAAAAATGGATTTATTCAATTACTACGAAAAGCCACAGAATTGTCTTTTGTAGAATTTTATGTTTTTTGATGAAATATCGTGTATAGAAGGAAAAAACAGCAGATATGTTTTTGTCAAACATTTTAATTTTTAATTAAAATATATTCGAAAAGTTTATTCAACAAACAAAAAATCATTTCGTACACAATCCTTTTTATTGTTTGATTTTAAATTTCACGTAAAATTCAACAAACATAAAAACAAATAATTTACGTACAACAATACCCTCTAGTTAAGCCAGTACGATGTAGCCGTGCGCTCGACACGCTCGATTACGCAATTATTTTAACATTTCCCCTAAAGATATAAAACGTATGCACATATACAACTGCCATCCGCTCGATAAGAACGCCGTCGTAATTGTTTGATAATGTCCTAATCGCGCAATTTTCGAGCGATCATTAACGACAGCACGCAATTAATTTTACACTCCTACAAAGATAAAGCCTCTATAAACAAACACATCCATTACAAACAGCAACTACCATCGTCCTTGCACATCACACAAATAAACTAGTTCTCCCACCCCGAACCAATCCCTAATTCAATAATCCCAGACATTCCTTCCCCTCTACACATCCATTAAACCATAAACGCATCGTTCCAAGCAGCGAGCGCACCCTCGAAAGCTACACTGTCAATTCCAGGAAAAAAAACACACCCACGTATATACATATCCAGCCAGAAAAGGGGAAGAAAGAGTGACGCGTCCGCTGCACATCGACGCGCCATGTGCGTGCGCGCGCGCGCGTTGCCCTTTTACATGCCGGCGCCTTGACTCATCGCTGCATATGCGGGGGGCGACCGGCGCATTCTTTTTCGAAGTTACGCGCGCAGGCGAGAATATTACGGGTTCCGCGCGGCCGCGTAACGTCGTTATTATGGAGCCGCGGCTGGGTAACGGTTAATGCGCGGTGCAGGTAGTCTTTTAGGTGTAATTTTTGTTGGTGCTGTTTTGATTGAAATTGAGGGGAGTTTGCGCTCGGTGGTTTTTTACGCCGAGATTTTCTGGATGATAGGCGAGTTTTAACCGGATTTTTAAATTTGCGATGTAGATGTTTCTTTGGAAATGTTAACAATAACGCAGCCGAGAGAGTAAGCACACGCGAGAACGAATAAAGTTACGTAAAAAAAAAACGTCGGAGCTCGAAGCAGACGTCGACGCCGGGCGAACGAAATAAATAAAATATCGTAGCTCCCGGGCTGTTACAGCTCGAGAGCTACTAACGGCTGGCGCGCGGTATCATGCTGGGTTACCTCTTGGCTCGGCGCTTCCGGCTTACAGAGACTCGCCGAGACCAGATACCGATGACACTTTCTCTGTCCGCTCTCCACATCGTCTCGACGGATTTTTTTTTTAAGATCCTACGCCCTTTTGCTTGAGTGTATTAGAGCTTGGGTAAGCGGGTGGATTTTGTGCCTGATGAGAGTGGGATGGAGTGGATTTTTGGAGTTCTCGATATAGTGTTGAGTGATTGGTTTTGGAAATTTGTGGATTGTTGATTTTTGATGAGCAAATATTGGAATTGTTCGGCGGGTTGTTTGAGTAATCGGTTTAATTATTTTTTATTTGGAATTTTCTTTCGATCGGTTTAATAAAGAGGTTTAAAGCGCCGCTTCATTAAGACATTTTATGAAATACATAATGCCAAATTATTTCTCTTAACAAATGAGTTCGATGCTTATTGTACGATCTATAATGGAAATCATATGGAAATCCGAATTTAATTGCCGTATATACATATCGAAAGTGGCTCTCGACATGTGTATTAGCGTTGTATAATTAAGTTGTCTGTTTCCTGCACCAGAGCGGAAAGTATGTATTCATTTGAAATTCATATACTTTGGAAATTTGTAAATCTCTTTCGAATTCAGAAGCATTTTAATTGCGTGATTTTTGTGTATTAATTACCGGGTTTGAATTTGGCAGGCAAATGAAAATTAGACATACAAATGATTAAATTTTAAAATTTTAAATATTGAGTAACCATTTGTATTCATATTATTCGTGTGAATTTAAATCAGTATTACTACATTTCAACCAGGCAATTATTAGTGAACAGAAATTTTTATCTTTTTATTCTTTCTTTAAAAATTATTAAATTAAAAAATAGCTTTAATTACAATTATTCTGTGTAACAGATAAATTTTAAGTTACATACAAAATTTACTGCCATAATTTTTAACCGGAGTACTGACTTGTAAGTACTAACCTAACTTCTCTACTCTATTGGCCAATGAAATTTTATTAAATGACGCAAACTCTCAATTTTTACATATCAGAAAAAAGATTGTCTCTTATTCAAGTGATCTAAAATGGGCTTAAATGAATCATCGCGCGGTATCAGACATTTGATTGTATATCAGCATATTTAACACGAGTCAACAATGCAAACAAATCACCAGTTGCAGACATTACATTTTTAAAAATATATTGAAATAATATCATTGCACGTACAATAATTTTATAAAATAATTAGAAACATTATAGTAAGATTTGGAAAAGCAGATACATTTTAATGTTAATAAATAGTTGTAATTATTTTTTAAATAAAAATGCTTTTCATTTTTTGCCGTTGATGGTTTGCTATGACCTACTAAGGTGTACAGCGGTCACTCCTACCACCTCTGTATGGACGTGCTTCTAACCAAATTATACCTCGTATGTGCTTTTAACGCGTTAGTTTACTGTATCTTAATTTTTCTTTTAAACTAAGTTTAGCCAACGCCACTCAAACCATAAACTAAAAGATAAAAAAAAAAAAAAAAAAAAAAATTAATAAAAATTCAACCTAAAAAAACACTTTACCCTCCCAAAGTCACCATCCGACTTCAAGAAAATCACCTCCGCGTCCGTCATATTCGCAACGAATTGATACGTGCCTCTTATGAATTCAGCCTCTGCCGCGCTGCGCTCGTAATAGAACTTCGCAAATCATCGGCCACTTTACAAATCCCACTCGCGCGCCGCTGGCTCTCCGTATACGTGCGGGAATGCCGCGGCCGTAATAGTAGGAGAGAAAACCGACTTTCCGCGCTTCCGCCTCGGATTATCGTGGCTGGAAATTTGCGCGTGCTCGTATTATCGTTATCCAAAGGCGATACGGCATCGGAAATCAGAGCGGGATCGTCCGAGAGATTAATTGCTCGGGGATTTCCGGAGGATTTTGGAGGTTATGTCGGTAAGCTTTGGAGATGATAGGGTGTTTACGTGTATTGTTTATGGTCGGGTGTAGGATTGGGGGAGAGAATGTTTAGGTTAGGTAGAAGGATGTTTGTTTTGAGTTGCAAATGTTGTAACTGTTTTTATATATGGTTTCTATGGAGAAATACTTTGAAAATGTAAATGTTTAAATAAGTCTAGACAAAGAAAAAAAATGTTGTCATTAGCGTGAAATGTTTGCATGTAAGAATGCTTCACTTTCTAAAAATATCACTCAAAGCCAAGAAATAATTAATTTCAGTGCGATAATTACGATGGATGGTAATACTAAAAAAGCTTCTGTTAGCTAGTGTTTCTATGCGTGTAGAGGCAGGTGGCTTAATATCGTAATCATATGTTCTATTAGTGCGATGTAATTTGAAATTTTCAATGTTCACCAGAAAGGTTCATGATATGATTTTTTTATTTGTTTTTTAGAGTAGTATTAATTTTATTACCAAAATATATATTTGTTATTTCTCTATTATCCGATAGTATCGCATTGCCATTTTAAATAACCAATACGTTTGACATTTATTGTTAAACGGCTGTCAGATATAGATTGATGAGACAAAAAAAATAGCTATTAAAAATTTTTATTTAAATTTTTTGCCAAGCCTTGAAGACGACATTTTAATGATAGGAAAGTGAGACTATCTTTTACAATATTATGTTTGCGTAAATATTTAGTTGTTTTTAAACAATTATTTTTATCAATATTTTTCAATAAACAATTAATACAAAATTAATACAAAATTAGTGCAACTTGTAATATTTAATAATAACAATATAATTAATGAAATGTATATCTATCTTTTCGTGAAAGAATGAAATTTTCGAAAGGTATTATGTTCCAGACATTACGTCACTCTTTAAACGTCATTATAAGCCATTGTACAGTCTCTCGTTTGCTGTATAGTGGCACATCTTTAAAAAGAAAGTTTGCTAAGGTCGAAAGCCTCGGAAAGTTTAAATGACTGGTTCGTGACACAAAAATCTTAAGCAAAAATACTGAATTACAATAAAAAAAATATTACTTTTTTATTGAAAATATGCAATATAATATGTTAATGTCAATAAAGTAATCAATCAACAATGTGTCAAGATAAAAGTTATTGATAACAGATATTAGACAGATAATGCATTTAATTGTTCCTATGTGCGAAATTTGTGCCTTAAAATATATTTTTTGTTATTTTATCGTTATATCTTCGATATTGAAAAATGTCAATTCTATTTTCATCCTATAATAATAATTAAAATATTCAATATACTAAGCTGTCACTATATGAATTTAATTATTTATTTAAAAGTAATATGTTTTCAAGATTAGATATAATTAATATATAAACTATCAATATTTTAATTACAAAAATTTCCATTTATTTTTATTACGACATAAAGTCTACTTTTTTATCTATCTCGTGGTCGTTGTCGCTTTTTTTTCATTCTTGGTTAATGTCATTTATTTTGTTCGAGTTAAATTACCGTTAACTTTAACGTGCGCACTAAGGACATTTCCTTTCCAACATTGCATATTTACTCGTTCAATTTACTCGTTTAAATACAAAACTGAGAAAGAATGTTTTAAAATACAGTATACCTGCGTATTCCCCAAAGTGAATTTCACTGAAAATCATAGTAAAAGTGACTATTTCCTTGTGAGAAAATACGAGGAGGAAAAGTTGAATCTTTCTATATCGCTTTATGGAATATTTAAGGAGCTTTCGTGATCCTCTAAAAGATACATTTTGTTCGAGAAGCGCGCAAGAGTGCAAGATTTATTGCTTTAAAAGATGGTCTCAAACATTTCCCTACGAACATCATCCTTCTAGAGCATTAAAAATCTCAAACAATTCAACTCATTAAAAAAAATCTAATCTTCAATTAAACCCATCCAGTTTTCATTAACTTTCACCAACTCCCAAACTTCAACCAACCAACCAAAAAAATAAAACTGCATCTCCTCAACCCATCTCCAATCTCAACCCACCTCACCACCTTTTTCCCAAATCCCCCAAGCATCGCGGCAAAACCTGACTCAGGCGCTCCCGCGGCTCTTGACCGATGAAAATTTCGATCGGCCTCGCGCGCTCGCGCGCCGCCGAGGAATGCAGCCGAGCGAATCGCGCGCGCGCTGGCTTTTTTTATTTTTATCTCCGGCTCGGCGGGCGCGCGCGCCGGTGTACACTCGACTCTAGTCGCGCTCTAGCAGCGGCAGTCGATCCCCGATAATCTTCACAGTGTCTCGTCGAGCGCGCCGGCTCGTGTATAAGCCGATGAGCGAGCGAGCCGGGGAAAAAAGAGAGCGTATATAGGAGAGAAGAGAGAGGCGAGCGCGCAAAATCAATAGCTAAAAGACCGCGCCCCGGAAGTGCCGCGGCGACGGGCCTTAATAAAGGCTAAACACGTGACGAGAGGCGCCGAGGAGAGAATTAGTTGCGGGGGTGATGATTTTTTTCTTTTAAGGTGGTGGTATTAAGGGGGCGATGGTGGCTGGTTGCGGTTTTGTTTGGTGACGGCGTAGGTTTTGCGGAGGTGTTTGTTTTGACGCGGAGGTTGGATTTTTTGTGGGATCGATATCGGTGGGATGATAATTTTGAGAGCTCGTTTATCGATAGGTTACGGGGTATCGGTCGTTATCTTGGGTCGTGCGAATTGAGCTTACTTTTATTTTTAAACTTAAGATTTTTTTAGACGAATACATTTTTTTTTCTTATAGTCAGGATTTTTATAAAGTAAATTTTTAATTAAAGTAATTTAAATTTAATTTTTTAAAATACATTCAGTTGCTTGAATTTTTTAAAAATTCTTCGGAATTGCACGAGTATATCAGAATACCAGTGTACATAATTCCAGTGAGCGCTCAAACAGCAGATAACGCACGTGTTAACGTCTGTACGTTATATATCGAAAGCGACGCTGATATGTCGAATAATAAAATGTCTATATATACATAACCGTAAATTTTTTTCTGATGATTAATGGAAATATTACAGTATACTCGCTTCTTCTTCATTTTCTAGGAACAATCGTTCATATCAATTCAAGAGAAAAACGTATTTAAAAGTATATTATTTAACATTTACATCAATCATAAAACCACATCCCGAAAGCAGCAACACTCCAACCGAAAAGTTTCAAAAACTCATAAAAATATCACTTACAAAAAAAAACAGTCACCAAAACCAGCTGTTCAACACTTCCGCTACACCTCACAACGCCCACCCACCCCAACATTCAAAATTTCCAACCCCAACAACCCCGCGCTAAAAAACTTGAAAAAAAAAAAAAAAAAAAAACTTTCGCACCAACGCGTAGCATCTTAACGCCCGAGCGTTTCGCGCGGGGGCGTGCGAGCTCACGTATTATTAGGCGCGCGCTCGAGCCTGGGCGTTATGTTGTCCACGGGCCGATAATTATCTCTCGCGGAGAGCCGCCAGGCACGCGAGGCCTGGTCGATTCTGCGGTTAATCGACGTTACGGCCGCCTGGAATTAGGCGGAATTTTCATTTTCTTATGAGTGACCAGCGACTTTTATAATTTTCTACCTTGGAACAAAGAGAATTTGTCCTATCGAAAATATACACTGGCACGTTTCCTCGAGAGTGACAGTTCTGTCCGATGACAGACGAGCCCGCGGATATAACAGGCAATTTGTCAAAGCCAAAGCGGGTCCAGCGAAAAATCCAGGTGCGTTCGACTGCGGCGAGCCCACCTGTGTATTCAAGAACCCGCGAGTGCAAAAATAGCGAAAAGAGCTTAACGAGAGCGCGGGGATAAAATATACCGATGCCCGGGCTGTTATTGGCCCTCATTAAACAAGCGCGGCTCGCATTTGTTTAAAAGATTAATGCACTCGGGGGCTGTTATTTTTTTAAAGGTAATAATGCGATCGTGCCTCCCGCGCTTTTATGAAGCTCTAAAAAAAGAGCGCGCGTCAGCGGTCGAATTTCATGAGCGAGGTAAAAAAAAAAAGTAGAATTGAGTGGTACTATTGTTGATAGCGGAATTCGTTAACCTTACATATATATGGGTGGAAAAACGTTACGAGGCGCGAGTCGGTGGAGATAAAGAGTCGAATTTACATTGGTAAAAGTCAGCGGGGAGTATATACAGGCTCAGCTGTAAAAATGCAATGAAAGTCGGGCTTTAAAAATGTGGATTATTGTTATTATATTTCAATTATGCATAGGCGCCGGCAGTAAAGCATTTTACGGACGCAATAATATTCGATATTTATCACTTCTTTGCGTTTTATCGTTTTCGGGATATTTCCTTGGTTTCGCAAAATTCTTGATTACAAATAGACGTAGCAGGCAAACAAACTTATTTCGGTCAATCTTGAATTAAAAAAATTTATCAGTCTAATATTAAGATAAACGTGAAAGTAACGCAGACTAAATATTACAACATTGACATTTGTCCACTTAAATAACCCGGCATTAAAAATTTCAGCGTCAACACACCTCCTAAAACACTACCTCTCCCTAAAAAACAAACCAATTCCACAAAACAAAACCAAACGAGAAACGAACATTCCCACTTCCAGCTAAACTATAACATCAACGCTTCGAGCTCAAGCAGCCGCGAGGAAAACAGGCCTCTCGCCGGATAAGTCGAGAAAATCGCGAGTCGCGGTGTGCTCCCCTTTTACTTTCGACGGCGAACGACTGTCATCATCATTACGGGGCCATTACAATGCGACTAATCGCGTTCTGCCCGGGGAGAAAAAAAGCGGCTTGCGACAGAGAGTGCCGAGATGGAGAAACGATTAGGAAGAATCAGAGCGCAGCGGCTGATTGGGATATGCGGCCGGTGGCTGGTTTCATATTAATTTTCAATGCGGAATGGAAAAACTGGTTTGGAAAATCGCAGCTTTGACCTTGGCATTAATGCGAGGGATCTTGGGTGTTTAGTTGGACTGTGTTATTAGAGTTGAGTGAGTCTTCTTGTTTGCAGGTTTTCTTTTGGTGGGATGAAAATTGAATTTTTTATTTAAAAATTAATAAGGAATCTTTGAGCGTTCTTGCAGCTTTTGACAAAGTGTCATTATTGTTCATTACAGTCGCAGATTACGGTCATTAAATGTGGCTGGTAGTTAAACTGTATAAACAGCTTGCTTCACTTTTTCCGTCGTTTTTATGCCAGAGCCTAGTATTTATATTACTTTTGCAATTAAATTACAATTTAACAAATCGCCGCGCTTAGATACTGACTTGCATCTTGCAAATAAATACAAAAAAATCCACATTTCTCGAACGACATTGTGCAACTTCGATCCTTCAGAAATATCTAGTTGAAAAGAGTATAGATCATTAGAAGTAATCGATCCACTGCTTCCACTATACTCTATCTTGCCTTTCTTTTCGGAATGTACAGATCAATATCGGATTATCAATTTAGACTGCTCTCGAAAGCTTTGTCTTCTTACTCCTTTGTCCCTCTTATCGCAGGTACTCGAGATCGATCGGTTATTCTTTTGAAATTACTTTGGGATAACATTCGTAATTTCGAGGGTCTAGCGTAAGGCTGTGAAACGTTAAAAAGCCGAGTTGTTTTGCGTAGTTTACATTTAATCAAGCGGACTTAATCTTCGGAGGACGGAACTGGCTCATACGTGAGTCGGTAACGAACTCGGGGATTATTTGGGACATGTTAGGATGGGACTATAGTAAAGCTTGCGTTGGAACAAGTTGGTAATCTAAAGACGCTAAATATTTGGCCATCGTTAATGTAAAATTAACACTAAGCCTCTCCCAAATTACATCAAAGCCTCCTCCTTAATCATATAAAACTCAGACCACATCCCGCTATCCACGCGTCTACGCTGTCTCTCGCTCTCCAACCGAATCTCTCCGAACTTTCTTCGCCTCCCACCCCGCGGCATTCAAAAACTCCCATAAATTCCGGCAGCTCTACCCAAAAAATACAAAAAAGAAGTAAATCCGCCGGGGACCACCCAATGACCGCTATCCTAGGCGCATGCCGAGAGTCGCGATGTAATCGGAGGCACGGCAACTTTCTCGAGCCCGCGCATCTTTCTCAGCTGAGGCGCGACTTACGGGGGGCCTTACGTAAGCGGCGTAATCCGGAAAGTAGATCCTCCGGATTCGCCGATGGAGAAATGCGGCTGCCGATGACTCGGAATTTCATAATCGCCGAGTCGCTCGGCCAGCTTCCTTTTTCCTTTCCCTTTCCTTGCTTTAAAGGCGCTGAGTGCTGGCTTTTGCGAGAGACGGTGAGCGGTGAGGCCTGTGAGGATAGATTTGATTTGAATGTCGGTTGGAGTTGGCCGTATTATTTATGTAGTTTTTTTGTCGTTTTTAAAATAGGGTTTTGTATTTTATGGTTATTATAGGATACTCTTGCAAATTATTAAAAAGAACATCCTTTATAACGCGAATTCTAGATTTCAAAGAGCATACGGTAACACGTGCTGAAAATATGTACGTTTATATATACACAATCAGCATTTCTAAAGTGACGTTTTAAACGTCCGGGTGTAAAGTTCGATTCTCGCTGGTTTCAACACTCGAAAAGTGTCAAAATTAACAACTCTGGCCCGCTAAATTCCGAACGCAATAAATTCCCGTTCCCAAAACTCGAGAGCCACGTAGCTGAAATTGCTTAAATTTTTAACTACAAATTGTTGGGTCGTGTTTGTTCATTGTTCGTTTTTTTTTTTATTCCGGCAAATATTTGCAGAAGTTTGTAAATGTTTTCCTAAAAGAATGTAGAAAACTGCGGTCCATTCTGGTAAAAGTTGAAAAATTTTGTTAAAATCATACTTTTCAAAATTTCAAAACAATTTTCTCAATCCTGATAACATTTTTTCTAGATTCTTCGTTGCGCTGAAGTAAATTTTATCGAAGTTTGGGTAAAAGGCGGTTTTTGGAATCTTAGACAACAGGTCGCTGATAATATGAAAGGTTTTAACATCACAAATACTGACTGCATCGGTATAGTAGATTAATAAAGACTTGAGATTATATTTTAAGATGAAAAGATTGACAATATTTGTTTATATAAACTTGATTATACTAACAATTAAAAAAAATAAATGATAGGTCAAATAAATTTTCGAATTTTTAGTTTACAAAAACTATAAAAGAACTTTTAATTTAACAAGTTATGACTTTATTTTAATTATATATACATAAGCTAAAATAGATAATTTTATTTTATTCCTATAAACACTGTACATCACGGGGCATTATCTAGATTTGTCTAGATTATAATACTCCAGAACAACGCAGATTTATCGCAAAAGGCATCTTAAGCTCACGCGGGCGCCCGGATTACCCTTCCATCTCGCTCCCCAAGATCCGCCGAAAAGAACAAAGGCCCATCTGTTAATTACTCAAAAATGACGGCAAAATTACAAAAAAAACTTTCATTATCAAGCGCGCGGCGCGAGAGCGCGTAAAAAGAAATTAATCAAAAAGGTCGGGGAAAAAAATTTCTCTAAAAATTCTTCATCGCCAGCGTCTCGGCGTTTCTCTTCCTGAAAAATTGCCAGTGGCCCAATGAGCGCGCATTCCAGCCCGCGTGCCATTTAAATTGTTAATGGGCCAGATATATAAGCCTGGCCGTATGCTAATCTCCTCGGAAGTTCGGCCGACACTTTTTTTTTTATTTCTCCCCGCACGATCGGACGATTAACATGTCTCATAACGCCTCTAATTGGTTTCGTAATCGAGTGTCTCTTCTGCTGGCTTTTTCATAATGTTTGGATTCGGCTCGATTGGTAGTGATGGATTTAAAGAGATATATTTACATCATAAATCTGGTTTAAAGAGGACTTATCACGGTTAGTGAATTATTGTCCGAGGAACTCGACTCTGGCATTTCCACTTATTCAGACGGATTAAAACTTGGGGACTTCGATCTTCGGCAGGCTATATATTCTCAACCTTCACTTTCGATGGTCCAAACGATAACCACCTATAAAACACCATCCCAACGCAATTATCACTCAAGACAATCGCTCCCCCCCTTAAAATCCCAAGACGCGCAATTCCTGTCTCAAAGATCGGTCCAAAACGGCTAATATCCCCGGAATTCGCCGGATTCGCAACTTTAAATTATGGAAAATGGATATAAGGATTTGGCGGAAGGGGGCGCCTCGGGAGACTTGCGCGCGGGGGCGCAAGTTAGTTTGAAAAGGCAGGAGCGCGGCCCGCGCGCTGCAGGCTATCCTAGAGCGCGCGCGCCGGCGGAGTTCGCTCACGGAGCTTAATGAATTCTGACTTTTGAAGCCCGAAGTCTGCCTCTCGTGCAGAATTAATTGCTGAATTCGAGAGAGAGCCGCTGTACGGGGCGTGGAATTATTGTTCTGGGCCGTATAACTAGGGCATTTTCGCTTTTTGCTTTAAGCCTGGCCAATGAGTTTCTTGCTGATGGAAAGTTGGCTGGTTTGATGGATTTTTTTTTATCGATGGGTGCTTTTTTGTTTTATCAAGTGTAAGGGGAGGCTGTGGAAATGTGGGGAGAGATTCGTTTTCGTTATGAACGAAATTATGAATTTCATGAGGTTTTCGAGGTGCCGGGCACTTTATCATTTTAATAAAGGAGATAAACATGCATTACTGCACTCGAGACGGCCGGTAGGAAATTTCGCGAACTTATACCAACAGATAAAATCCGCGGCGGAGCTGGCTGTGAATATTTGAAAAAAGCGGGGAAAAATAAAAGGATAATTCCAGATGTATGACTCGCGAGGCACTTTAATGCATTTCTCGAGCCAGAGACGAACTTATTTACGCGGTTGTATTTTACATACATTTGATATGAATCAGCGTGATGCGCGCGCAATTTAAGCGTTCCTCGAGCTTGATAAATAGCCTTTTTCCAATTTAGACAGTCTAATTGATTTTTTGAAACGAATGATGGATCATCTCGAGTTTTGAAAAATTCAACAGTTAAAAAAGAAGCTAATGAAAGAAATAGACGAGCCGTTGTAAAAAGCTCAAGAATTTTTCATCGTTACGATAGGGTAGAACAATAAAAACGCCGGAACAAGCAGGCTAGAGATACTCCACTTAGATATCCGCTATCTTCGCGTAGCGCGAGATTTACGCTTAGATTAATTTATTTATCCTGGCGTGTCTTGCTCGGCCAGTTATAGATACGTCGAATTGACGTCACGGTTCAGCATGCAAATAGAGACTGGAAAATTATATACGAGAGCGCGCGCGCGGACAAAATAAATGGGCGTTTACGTAATTTTAAAACTTGATAGAATTTTTGGGCTGCGAAATTCGCGAGCTTATCAGGCGGGATTACCGGCCCGGCGTCTGGGGCGCAGAAACGAGCTTTTAGTTAGATTAAAGCCTAAAATTATAATGTTGACTCGAATTTCTCCCGCTGAATTCGCAAACGAGATGTCAGAAAGTGTCGCGGTAATTAATATGCGCGCTGAAGAGGGAATACTCTCGCAGAAATTCGCCAATCTTTTAACCTTTTAATAATCGTGAATATTAGGACAATTCGATTAAAATCTCAAAAAAAAATCACTATTAAAGAACGCGGAAAACAAAACATTATCACACCCGTCACCGCGCGACCATCAAGATAGCCTTCGCACCACAGACCTCGAGTCACCCGAATAAAACACCGTATACACCCACGCAGAGAGACCGGCGTGATATACATCTCCGAGAGAAAGAGCCAGAGTTCACCGCGCCGCAAAAGAAAACACTCCTGGCGCTAATTATCCTTGCCCTATACTCTGCTTTCCTCCGGCTGCCAAGTTAGCCGGCACCGAATTACAGCGGCTTTCTGGAACGGGACCAGCTTTTTTCCTCTATACCTTCCAGAAGGAAGTGCCTTTTTCGCTGGCTCTAGGGATGAAAAGGTGGCCCGTCAAGCTACTCCTCGACTTTCGAGAGTTATTTGTGTGTGGGCTTCTCGATGATGCGAGATTAGCTGTAGTGGCTGCGAGTATGGATCGAAATGGTCGGCGGTCTGTTAATTCGATAGGTTTGATTGCGCGCGCGGTCGTCGAGTGATATTCCGGCTGATTAGATTTTTTCGAGTGTCCTCGAGAGCTGCTTGACGGTTGATTATCCGGATAATGATTCCGAAATTCGCTTAGATTTTATATCGAGGAAAATATATAGTCGCTTGGAAATATTTAGGCTCGCTCGGGTTAACGCAAAATCGAAGCAAAAGAGCTTATAATTTGAAATAAAGTCACGAGCTGAACTCAATACAAAGTAAATTAACAGCAAAAAAAGAGAACTCGAGCACGCGCCTGTAATAACAATAATTACAACAGTCAACACGCGCGCTCTCGCGCAACCTATACTTTTACCTCGCCGCCTATTACACCTCGCATACACACTTACGCACCTCTCTCTAAAAAAAAAAACCGATGAATTAACGCACCTCGCGTTTTCACTACACAACGTAATAACCGCCAGTTTTCCTCGCGATGGACTCATCGTCAACTCGTTGGAAAGCGATCGGTCAAAGCCTTATCGCCTCCCCCGCTTCCGATCAAATAGAGACCGGCGGTGTGTACATCATTTTCCCGCGCGGCCGGTTCAATTTCATGCATGGCGGGGCAAAAAGTAAGGGGGAGGTGTGTTTAAAAGCTGGTTAGTTATGGCGAGATGTGGCGGGCTGGTGAAAAAGGCATTGATCGCGGAGGTGGCTGGGTTGGGGGTGGAGTAGGTTTGTGTGTTAGGGAGGGAGGTGGAGTTATTTTAGAGGAGCGCGGCTTTGTCGTGCGGGGTTATCGCAGTTTAGTGGACTGTGTGTCATTGGGTTTGTGTTTTTTTTTTTTGCGAGATTGCCTGGTTTTTTTAATTATTTTTTTGCTGGTTGAAAGGTGATGATTAAAGGTATTTTAATATAGTACTGTAAAGTAGAAATAATTTATGAACTCATTACTTGCCATGTAGACACTACCGTAGCTTTTCATGATTAAAACAGTAATATATGCTTCAAGCAAACGTATAATTCTCGAGATTTGACCATTACTCCAATCTCGAAATTCAAACGACCCATTTTCCATACCCACCATTCAAAAAACTATCACTAACCAGTAAAAAAAAACAATCAACCAAACATCATTACCCAACCTCACCTCTCAATCCAACCACCCCCCTTAAAATTACGAAAGCCAAGAAGACGATCCTCTTGCAAAAAATTCCTCTCTCTGACTGCATTTTTCATGCGTTCTCGCCGGCAAAAATAGATCCAGCCGCGATAATATTTAGAGAAAGGCCTGGCGCTTCGTCGGCAACGGAACTTTCTATGCACACACATTGTGCGCCACGTAATATTCTTTGCCAAAACCGATACGCAGCCGCGGGCCGCTTTACGTAAACAATTAGCGGAGCCGCGTAACTTTCGGATTTCACGTTACTCAATAAGCGCGATTCTCCGAGCGCTTCTTTTTCTCTCCTCCATACGCTCGTCTCTTATCAGCCGGCCGACGCCCTATTGTCTCTGCGCCGCTGCTCAACTAATGGCCACTTGACACGTGCGCTTTTCTTTTGGCTGTGTGTGTAGGAGCTGCTTTCTGCGGTAACTGAGGAGAGAGATTTGAGCTGGGGATGGGGTTAGCTAATTTTTATGGTTTTATTTGGGTGCGGATAGGAAATGCGAGGTGGGTGTGATAAAAAAGGTAAGGCGGCGGGGATAATTAATTTAATTTACTTGATGATGGCTGTTCGTGATACAGGCGTGCAGCGATTACTCTTGTTGCTTTCAAATTAATTAGTTTCGCGTGCTTGAAGAGCTGGGTTTAATTTAATTTTGAAACATTGTTTAATGTGGAAGATGTGAAGCATTTGTGTTTATTGGTGTTTTTCTTTTGTTACAGATACAAGTCAAAATGACGAGCATAGTTGCAACGTTAGTCCACGGCTACAGGGATCTGATGGACAATAAGTCCGGTGAGTGTTTCTGATATATTTTTAAAACCCATTAGTTGTTAAAAAAGCTTTCAAAGCTGAACAAAATATTTTTTTTTTTACTTTAAGCTTATTTATAATTTTTTCCATTAATAACAAAGACCAATTTTAAATGGTACAGAGAAACATTATATAAACAAAAATTGTATTTGATCTGCGAAATACCGTCACAATGCTAAGAAATTTTTTTGTTAAAAATTTAATACATAATAACAATATGTACAAAAAAATTGGCTTTGTATTACTTTACACATATTAAGCCATACATTCATAACACACAACGCACCATATCATGTTTAATTCAAAAATAGTAATTTGCATGTAAATGTAAAAAATTTACGTACGCTAAAACGTAATGCATACGCAAAATTCTCCACCGCGTGACAATATAATAATACTAACCTCACTTTTTCACCGCAATTCTACCAACAAAACACCGTTCGTCCAAAAACGAAAGCGAGCACTTCGAAACAATGCAAAAAACACTCCCCCATCAAGTAAACTCAAAAAAAAAACAAGCGAACGCAGAAATCTAAGGTCAATAAACGCTTTGATCCAGGTCCGAAAACGATGAGCGAGCTCGAATTCCAGTTTGTACGCAGGTGAACGTCGCGCGCGCGACCTACATTCGCCCTGGATTTTATTGCATGCAGTCTCGAGCCCGTTTCGTAAAAAAAGCGGCCTCGCGCTCGCGCAAAATTGAAGTCATCTTTTCGAGATTTTTCGGTCTGTCGGGTTTCGATCGGTGCGTTAGTTTTCGTAAAAGCTCGGCTGTACTAGTTGCGCGTGTGGCTGTTCAAGATCGTAAGATAGATTGTTTGCTTGTGTTTGATTCTACCATAGTTACTTAATTTTTCAATCAACAGTCCACGTGTATATGTCTATAAAACAATGTAATTAATCGCGTTTGGTAAAATGAAAGGTGAGCGAGCTCGTGGCTTGAGTTTCGTTAACTTAATTAACGAGCGCGCTACTTGAGGAAATGCGCTCCAGTTGAGCTTGAACTTAAATTGAGAAAACTACATTGCGTCTGATTCAACGCCACTAACTAACATCACTCTAGAAACGCACTTCTGTAACATTTACTCAACGCCTCCAAAATCACTACACAGCTGAATGAAGCCTTTATCGAGCCGGTCACTTGCTCAAGGAGAAAGTTCATCGTTGCTGGCGAATTCGAGACTTTAATTCCGAGTCGTACGGCGCTCGTGATTTAGCTGACATTGACTATGGCTGGTGTAAATATGCTAACCCGTCAGATTGCGCATAATTCGCCGCGCGGTATGTTGTTCTGATGTTACCGCATTGCGAAAGGGTATACATGGTATGAGCGAAGATGTCATGGGAACTGCTTGAGCCACTTTTGGCATTAGATTATCACCGGATCGGCTTATGAAATTTCATCTCCGGCAGGGATTAATGAAGAAATAGAAAGTCCCCCCGGCGCTCTTACTTTCGTTTTATTTGAATTTCCGATCCAGGAATGTTATGCGCCTCGGCTTTTATTCTTTTATCGCGCTAATCCAGACGATTTTTCTTTACTTTTGGTAATACCAGGCAATCATCATCCTTCAAAACCTTATCATCAACCTCACTTCTCATCGTATACCAAAACCAAGTTGATCACATCCCTGGTAGAAAATTGACCATATTCTGGGCAGAATTTCTGGTCATCAAATGTTAAAATCACACTTATCTAAAAGTTCCGATCAAAGCATTTCCAGAATTTTTAAATAAGTGTCATTTTAACATTTGTTGACCAGAAATTCTGCCCAAAATATGGTCAATTTTCCACCAGGCATCAAACCATCTTAAAACCCAAAGCTACCATACACTCACCCTAATCACCCAACCCAAAAAAAATAGCACAACCCCACAACTCACCAAATCGCGACACTCTCCCGGCTCGCTGTTGCGCGTGTGAAAGTAGGCTCCCGGCCGTTTCGCGGCGCGTATAAGGCGCGCGCGCGCGCGGCGCTCGGTCAGCGGCTATATAAGTTGCGACACGCGCGCCGGCTCTCGTCGTAACACTTTTTTTTTCCCTCCGTCACTCTCTTTGCGCCGTGCACACACGCGCGTGCGCTCCTTTTTCTCCGAGCCACGGCGTTATTCGGGCGACTGACCTTGGGACTGTGTTCCTCCTCCGCCGCGGGAGTGACTTGCACTCGGCGCGAAATCGACGCAAAGTCGATGACTCCCCCCGGCGAGTGTTTTTCGAGGTCGGCTGCGGAGGTTGATTGCGCTGAGTCGGGTTGATGTTGAGGTGTGCTTTTTTGAGGGGGACGTTGGGAGCGGGAGTAATCAGCTGATTTTTGTTTTGAGCGATCGGTGACGGTGAATTGGGAGTTGTGATGATGACTGAACGGATATGGGAGACGTTATAATCTCTGTGTTTTTTTTTGGAATTGAATGAATGTAATAAGTAAAAGTTACGCGCGCACGCGAGTGTATACGCACTTGGTTGATTAGCGCGTGGCCTGGCGAAAGCGCGTCGAAATTTTTAATTCCAATCACGGATTACATAACTGTGCCACATTAACCGGCCCGCGTCTAACAAAAGTCTCGACGTCATACGTCCAATAACTATGAAACCATCCCATTGTCATTCCTCACAATATTTAATTCAATCGTGCGCCTTAAGAAACGATCGAAGCGCGCGAAAGAGACAGTAACGAACGACGCCGATAAAAGTTCAGCGATTAATTAATACAGATCCTCGCGCGACCGCAGACGCAAACAGTTCCGAGCCAAGAAACTAGCGCTTGGTCAAAGCAGAAAAAAAAAGTGCTGTTTGACGAAGACTCTGGCTTCTCTTCTTTCGCGAAGAGCAAACTCACCCCGGCGGAGAAGCAAAGTTCCGCCGGGGCAATTAACCGGCCGAGGCTTCCTCGATTGTCTTGTTCGAGAAACTAATTAAGGGGGCCTCGCGAGAAATGGGAAAAATCGTAGGACGCGTGGCGATTTACGCGGACACGGGGCATTAGGGATTTTATCATGCTAATCGGCATCCGGTTTTTTATCTTGATTTGCGGCTGTGAGAGAGGTGGGTTTTTGGTTGGGGTTGGGGGTAATTGCGCAGCGCTTTGTGAGCTTTTCTTGTGGAGAGTGGGAGGAGGGTGTTTTTTGGTGGGGAGTGAGGAATTAGAGGAAAAACAGGTGGTGCTGGGGCGAGTGGTTGTATATATGGCTGAGGCTCTTTTTAATGATCTTTTCTTTGCGTTTTTTTTTGGGTTGATGATGGAGATTATCGTAAATTTTGTTTTAAGAAAGTTCATTTATTTATTTTTTAACTTTATTTTCTTTTTATTGAGTATTAGTGTCACCAGCAGACTATACCTTGTTATCATTATAAGTTTTCCAGGACGTTCGAAAAATGATTGAATAAGTTTTCGACTTGCTTTTCTTTTAAAAATTTCATATCAATATTACATGTTTAATATCAAATGAAAATATAGTTTATGAATTAACTTTCAAAACTGCAATATCAGCGAGTATGAATACCTGTCTAAAAAAAAAAAAATAAACGCATAGTAGGCAATTTGTAAAATGATATACAGCAGGGTCTTTATAAAGAAATAACAATAAATTTTCTAATTAAATAACAATATAAAATGAATATTCATTTACCACTCACCCCACCGCGCTTAAAAAATTCAAATCTATTCCAAACTCAATTTCCCTCTCTATACCCCAGACTATCGCTTATTGACCTACATATCCCTCCAATACCACCTCTCCCTAACCAATCCCCATCCATCAAACCTCCAAAAAAACCAACCAAACCCAAAACCCCCCACAGTCCTAAAACCACCTCTCTAACCCCCCACAAAACCCACCCTTAAAAAAACCCCAGCAACAATTTTCCAATCCATCACCGGCCCCAGCATCTCAGCTCACCTCACCTTCCACCTCTCCGCTATCACAAAATTAAGGTCTCTCGCGCGAGATGCGACGCGCACGTAATACATCCTTTGCGCTCTCGCCGCGCCTCCGTAAGCATCTCGGCACGCTCAGCCGCGTTTACATAATTTTTAGCCGTCGATACATCGAGTCTTTTCTTTTTTGCTCCCCGTCGCTTAGCTCCTTTTTTCAAAGCCTCGCGTTTTCTATACTCCGCTTTGTCGCCGGCCTCGAGAGCCTCGCAGTGGACCTGCGCGCGAGCGAGCGCGTTGACCCTTTTTTTTTTTCGGTGCGCGTCTTCGGTTTTCCCGCGAGCTTTCTTTTGTGCTCTCCGCGAGGGGAGATGCTGCACTCTCGGCTGCTGCTTGACATGGTTTCGCGGATGTGTAAGGGATGAAAGTCGGTAATCGCTGTGGCGAGATGGCTTAACGATCGCGGTGAGCGGCTGCTTGAGGGAGAGGAAAGATTGTTAAGGGGGCCTGCTTGGCCGAAATTGAAATCGATTTTTAGGGGGTGTTACTGGAGAATGGTTGTGTTAGCTCGTTGAGTAATAGTAATTAAACTGGTTGGCGTGTAGTAGAATCAGAAATTTGATAAGCTGAGGTTAGAGCTGTAAATCTGGTTATTTGTATTGCAGCTGAAGTAGACATTCAATTCTTTTTAAAGCTTTCATTTAACTACGCCATAAACTTCTACAATTATATTAGTAACAACAGGATTAACTAACTAGATCTCCCAAATGAAATTCATCCCGTAACATTAAAAAACCAACTCTCCGCAAAACAACCCGACCACCAACATCAAAACCCACCTCCAAAACAAAACGTACCCAGCGGCCACTAAACTCCCATTCAGCCGCGCCGACAACACGGAAAAAAGCCAGCTCCCCCACCGCCAATCGATAAAATCTCGGTCGATTCGAGAATCCGCGCGCTCGCGGCCGCGTTTCCAGCCCCCCTCCCAAAGCCAGTCCGCCGAAGCGAGCTTCATGCAGACGCGCTCGTCTAAACCCTTTTTCGCGCGCAAATTGCCCATCGACGATTCGCTTCTGCTGCACACACGTGGCGCACTTTGATCCCCGGGAAAAAGGCTGACGGCCCGGAGGAATCAGCCCTTGATGTATATAAACGCGCCGGAAGCTAGAGAGTCACGCGAGCCGGAAATTCTGGCGCCTTGGTTTCTTAATAATGCGAGCGTTTTAATGGAGTTTAGTGTGCGAGGGATGATTGATAAGGCGGGGGAGGTGCTTTGTTTTCGCGCTGCTAATTGGCTGGTTTAACATAGGGGTGGGGTTGGCTTCTAGGTGAGAGAGCTGGCTTTTGGAGGAGGATTTTTTGTTTACGACGTCGAGGCTTGTTAAGGTTATAGACGCTCTTTTTTAGCCGGCAAATTAGGTTAGCCGATTTCGCCTAGATATAGATACAAGCTGGAAGCGCGCCAAATTCAACAGACACTTTTTGTCCGGCGTACAATCGACGGTTTCTCCACAATGCTCCGAACCTAATAGATTTCCGCTACATCGAACGCCGCCTATTTCCGTCAAAAGAGTACGTTACCCTCGAAATTGCGAGCGCCGCGATTATCAACCCAAAACTAAAGCATAAATTTCCAAAACCGTCGCGTACAATGGACAAAAGACCGGCTCGCCACATATTTTTCCGTTACAAAAGAGGCCAGCCTCGGCTCCCGCAGTTTCCCGAGGAGAATCAAAAAATTTTTCAGGCCACGGTTATTCCATTTGGTCACCCGGCTGGCCGCCTCCTTTTTTTCCTCTTTCAACGCTTAACGAACCGGTGCTGCTGCCGGCCGGATTGGCCATTGTTCGTTTTCTAATTACGCCATTGTGCGCGCCGAAAAAAAAAGGTGTACGTATCTCCTCGCGCACGACCGGAGGCGTTGCGACGAATCTCTGTAAACGTCCTTCCAGCTGGGTCCTTTGCCTTGTCGGTCAATTAAACGCCGTGTCAAAGGATTCGGCTGTTTTCTTCTGAAATTTGGTGAACGTGATGTTTTTGGTGGTCTTTTTTAGAGAGTTGAATGAGGGGCTTGTTTTGAGAGGAGGCTGAGGTTTGGGTAAAGATTTTTTTATGGGATTAATGGGTTTTCTTGTCATCTGCAATAAAAAAGTATATGATAGTGTCTTATGTATTTCGAATAAAAATTAACTATTCGCATTGTATAATGTCCTTCATTAAAATCTTATTGTACGGGCATTCCATTATATTTTTCCTCAATTAAAATTCTTACTTAATTAAAGTTACACATTGAAGTGTATTCAAAATCCTTCATATTCATTGAGTCATTTTCGATTCAGTATATAATAAGTAAATATATTAGATAACAGAAACTTTAAAAAGCGGTATATAACGCAGTTTTATAGTCTTTATTTACAAGTCATACGTTATTCATTAGGTAGCAACTTCATTTATTCATTTACATCTTTTCACTATATCGAAATGTAATAACCAGTTAAATGCTTTTGGATATAAGTAGATAATATATTGTCTTTTATATTAGCTTAATTCTCTTGATTTCATTAGGTAGGCTGATTCCATATTGCCCACTTAAAAAACCTCCAAACTTTTTTACAGATCATTCGATATTGACCCAATACCTGTACGGTACTTTCATAAATGAAAAAACATGGTCACTTTATTGCTATATTAACCACAATTCAATACACTAAACCCCTTCAAATTGTCATATAAATCTATTTATAAAAACCATTCCAACAAACCTTGAACCAGCCCAGCCACAAAAGTTCCAACTCCAATCATAAAAAAACCAACAAATACATCAACCAATCATCTTCACAGATCCCCGGGTGCGAGACTGGCCGATGATGAGCTCGCCAATCCCCACAATTGCCATCTGCCTGTCCTACGCCTACTTCAGCAAGGTCCTAGGACCAAGGATAATGGAGAACAGGAAGCCCTTCAACCTGAGGCGCATCCTCATCTTCTACAACCTGGCTCAGACAGTCTTCTCCACGTGGATATTCTACGAGGTGAGTTACACATTTTTTTTCCTTGCGATACTAAAAAGGTGTGTAAACAGATTGTGACTTGATCTGCTATAGTGCTAATTTTGAGACGGATGTGAAAGTCAGGTTTTTTGCATATTACGGATCGCGCGATGGTTACGTAAAGAGACGCTGGATTCCTTTTTTTTCAGCGCGCGTTTGGATATCCAGTTTTTCGCGCGTTTATTGGGTTATTAATGAGGCGTTATACGGCGCGATTAGCTATTTCTGCTGCGGGACTGTATATGTCTTGAAAGTTTTGCGGTGTAAATGTGTGTTCGTGATTTTTATACTTTGATGGAATAGGAAATTAATTTTGAACTATTGTTTATTTGTAGGATCGATCGGTATGCATTGTTCCTGCGGTGACATACTTAAGTTTCACTGAAGTGAAATATTTTATATCCATTGCATCATGATTCAGTGAATGAAAGTCTTGATTTCAGCAGAATAAAGATCAATCTTGGCTTTGTTAATTAAACTCGAATGAATAAGCGCAAGTCTCACGGAAGATAAAATATTTACTTCATAACCCTAAGTAATCAAAGTCGCGTAATTCTTATATTGACACAAGAATCACATTTTTACACCGTGTCACGTACAAACAAAAATATTCCCTCCATAACTAAACAACCGCACCTGTCACCGTTTCCGTAAATACACTCTCACTAAAAAATCGATCGCACCTCAACCGAACCAGCGAACAATACTCGCGACTACCAATCGCCACTTGAGTCTCTCTTTCTGTCTCCAACCTATAATGTACGTGCACTTATGTACTTTGCCAGCCGGTGGCGATCGCGTGCCGCGCTAATAACGCGACTTCTTCGGCGAATACCGTAATTCGAGAGCGCGCCGGCTTAAGTGCAGCCGTGTGCGTGCGCGTGGGTGTATGCAGCTGCACCATTTACAAATCGATGCGGCCGAGCTTTATTGCGCCAATGAGATGCGAGGGAGTAAAGGGACTTGCTGCTTCGGGATAAAATTTGGGTTACGGGAGTGTTGATTGAGACGAGGTAGGTGTTTTATTGGAAGGTGATTGTTGGTGGGTGATGTTTAGTGTTGTGGGTGGAGTTGGATTTAGTTGGTTTTGAGTGGGTTGGTTGGGGAGAGTATTGTTAAAAGCTATGTGTGTCAAGGTGGGTTGGTTGGCATTGGTTGATTTTTGACGTTCTATCAAATTTGCGGATTCATTAATGTAGTTTCTTAAAACCAGGTGAGTCGGCAAGAAATGTAATGTTTTTGATGACTCAAACCAAATCGCACGTCTGAATAACTTCTTAAGGCTATGTAATCGGGATTTCTGAAACATATTTTTTATTTAATTTTCCATTTTTGGATAATTATTATATGTAAAAAGAAAAAACGTTTCTCGTACGCTCGATAATAAGAAAGGTCTCACGTCACATTAAGGTAAAAAAATCATACGAGTTTACCTTATCTGCTTGACATAAATAGAAGCACGGGATTGCAATTATTTTCTCACCAACGAATACTACATTATTACAAGAAAATCGATGTCGCTTATAGTCAGAAACAATCTTTTTCAGTCACCTTGCGCATTATTCAATTTACACAAACTATATTGAAAATATCTATTGATTCTCTGGGCAAACTTAAATTGCTGTTTGTTTCTTTCAAACACTAAACGCGTCCTGTTTGTAAACCTAACCTATGCAAACCACCTTCAAACGTCGCCCCGTCAAATACTCCGTGAATAGAAGTTTGCATATCCTATAGAAATCGCGCGTTCTCAGTCGTTTAGAGAAAAAAAGGCACGAAAAAAAGAAACATTCAATATCGCCTTGAATTTTTTCCCAGCGTCACACGGTCAATACCTAAACATTAAAAAAGCAGTGAGTAAAAGTAAACCGAATGAATAACGAGTTATCTCGGCGATAGATGTTGAAACTCTCGGCAAGCTTACGCGCATTTGTGATAAATTTTTTTCTTCTCCTTTCATCTAAAGCGCCCACGTTCAAACGCATTTTTACCCGCGTCTTATAAAAAGTTTTCTGCATTTTTTTCCGTGCCAAGCGGGGAAGTTTAAGAGTCGCTCGAAAGCCATTCGAGTGTATGAGACGTAGACCTAAATTTTACGGCGCGAAACAATCGTACACGCTCGGTGAATAAAACTTTGTTGCAGCCGGAGCGTCGTACGTATATACCTGCTCTTTCTCGAAGACACAATGATGGACTTGAAAGGCTTTGCAATGATGTTACGTAAAAAAATCGTGAAAGGCGTCGAGCTATTCGTGTTTTGTTGATCGTAAGCTTTTCGTCGGCGTAAAGAGTAATTAATTAATCCGCCGACGTATTTTTAACCCTTTTGTATATGGAGCTTTAACAGATCTTTGTGAAATTTTACTGGTTAATGGGTTAGCTAGTTAAATAGAGTATCTGTTTCACAAGCGTTTGACAGTCACCTCTAAATCAAACCTAACGATTAGAAATTCGCGATTTTCGCCAAGACGCAAGATTTACCGTATACCCAGAGAGCCATCAATTCCGAATCCATTTTACAAGGTGTAAAAATTTTGAAAACCGATCGAAAGCCAAGCCACGTTGCCAAAATTTTTACCTCCACCAGCGGCTATCAACCCGGCACTAAAAATCCAGACGCATAACATTCGAATAATCTCTCTCTCTCTCGCTCTCGCCTTATATTTAGCACCGAAATTCCTCCTAGCTTCCTGGAGGCCCTTGCGTAACCCCGAAAAAAAAGGCGAGGAGAGTAAAAGACAAATTTCATCACAGAGGCCCGGCGCGCGTCTTACATCATCGAAAAAAATCTCTGAGTCGCGCGCATCCCGTAGACTCTCTAAATTCACATCCGCCGTGGTTTTACGAGCGCCAGTAAAGCCAGCCGGCGAAGGTATGCGTAATTTTGCGCTGACGCGCGCGAGGAGCTGACCCATAATCGCGCGAGGAAAGGTATTTAGCGGAATGCCGACGCGCATTCGGCGCACGATTAGTATTTCGTGGACGGAGTCCGGGTACAGTTAAGCCTGGGGTATAAGCCGGGGAGTATGTAGGTGTCTGAGAGGCTCGATTGAGGCCGTTCTCACTTTTCTCTGAGGCGGGGGAGTGGGGAGAGCTTTTTTTGATTTCCCTAACAGCTGAGCGGTGGGTTATGGATTTTTTGCTTTCGGAGGATGGAAGAGTGGTTCTAGGTACAAAACGATTAACTATGTGGCAGGTCTTTTTCTGTTTTTTTTTTTTTTTAAATTAAAAAACAAGATCCTTACCGTCTCAGAATCCAGCCTGACTCACTCGTCACACACAACGCATTTCCCCTCGTCAAACTCGCGTTGAGCACCGTCTTCAAGCCACTCTTCCCCTTTTCGCATGACGTAAAGCCATACAACAACACACCAGCCACTGCAAAAAATATGCATCACCAAGCGTAAATAACCCAGCCGCCCACGTATATCATACACCAGTCGAACGTCTACATTCCGGCGCGCGCTAAGTACCCGACGAATCGCCATATGTAAGAGTTACATAATGGAGCCGAGAATCGGAAGCAGCTTTTATGATTGATTCAGATTGGGCAAGTGTAAACTAGGTACGCGGATTAATTTAAGGGGAGAAGATTAGAGTAACGCGATTGGGAGTCACTGCTTATGTGTAGTTGTCAGCGTTGATTATAGGTTGATGAATCACCCGAGAGTCTGTGTATATGAGAGAACATTGCTTTTACAATGCCGATGATTCAATGTTAAGATTATGGTTCAGTGGCGCGAGTGACGAAAGGATGTTTCAACGATGGCTCAAATTCAAGCGGTGAAACGTAGTTTTTGATTTTCCCGACGGCCGATGAACAATCGGAGCGGGAATAATAAGCAGAGTATGAAAAAGGTGGGGCTGACGGGGGATTAAAAGTGATTGAAACGGGGCGCGAGCTACCAGGTGTATTTCGGGGAACACTAGCCGGATATTCCGTTCTTTCCGTCGGTGTACGTTTTCAATTTTAAAATTTGCCGGCTCGCCGTGTTCGCCGGATAATGGACATGTTTGATTCAATCGAGTCCGAAAGAGAAAACAGAGCGACGGAAATAAAATCAAATAAAATAAGCCGCCCGGCGATATGGCCCAAGGGAGTTCGGCGCATCGACCGCGCCGAGCTGTATTGGTACGAAAGTTTCCTATTTTACGCTAGCGCGCGGAGCAGCGTCGCTGAATGGCACAAATTGAAGGAGAGAGCCGGGAATTCTTGCAGGCGCCGTGAGAAAGATTAATGCTTTTTTGCAGGGATTTAGTTTTTGGAATAGTTGGGCCGAGCGCGGATTTAAATAGTTGGCTCTTGGGAATTTGCATCGCTGGAACTTGAGTTAAAAGTTATAACCAAGCCAATCGAGAATCCGCGCTAATGCTTTTAGTCTGGAAGTTGGTTAAGCGCAGTCGGTTAATTCCACGATAGATTTATTTAGTTAAGGAAAATGTGAATTATGCGGGGGATGGAAAAAGGAAGGCGGCGAGGTTAGAATGTAAAACTAGGAAACGATTTTTTGCCATGGCATTTTCAATTTTTCATTGCTTTCTGCTGTAAACTTCGGTAAACTCTGCTGATGAAAAAAAAACGGAAAAAAACGTTTGAGCATTGATTTTCAATAAAGACTGAAAAGCCAACGCGTGCCTCGAAACAATAGAGCTCTATTTTTGCTAACAACGATTGTTCACTTTGTAAAAGGCCGCGATGACTGGCAACCGATGGCGTTGCTTGCATGTACCTTGTAGAAATGTACTCCCCCTACGTCAATCCTTAAATTAAAATAAAAATAATATAAATTTATCAAAAGCAAATAAACCTCGTTATAACAGCCTCAACATAACCAACACCCTCTTAACACCCCAATTACGTGGACACACACACACCATGTCTCCACAACCATTCAACCCACCCACCTCCTTTTTCCCCATCTTCTCCTTCCCCCAACATAACATCGATCGGTACACATTCAGCCCGCCTCGGGATTTCATTTAAATTCAATTAACCGAGAGATAGTTCCACGGCGAAAGTGTCAGCGACTCTAGCGTGCCGCAGCTGCGCGCTCATCCGTCTTTCCGTGTGCTCGCTCTCTCGTGTGTATATACGTGAAAAGGCCGGGCCGGTAATGAAGTTCCGCACGCGCTCCCCGGCATATTTTTCATTTTCTTCTTCGGCTCTTTTCGCCACCAGCCCGCGGGCCCGTGTGACCCAGTATCGGAGCCCTTTATATATCTCTCGGAGCTGCGATTCAAAGTCGGGGCTGGGTTAATGATGGGGTTCGCGCTTGTCTTGGGTAAGGGCGCGGTTGGCGGTGTGTTTGCTTTGCTGCGGGTTGGTTTTTGAGGGAGGTTCTTTTGTTTTTCGAGCTGAGGTTTTTTAACTGTGGAAAATAAGGGACGACGTTTTTAATGCAGTTGGGTGGAGGCGCCGGGAGATGAGGATTCCTTTGAAAACATTTGCGCTGATCGTTTAAGGGCACGTGAGAAAACAAGGGATTTAAAGTAGGTCAGAGCTCCGGCCCGAGTAATTATTGAGAGAACGACTTGGACGGAATCTTTTTCTTCCGCCGAGTTTAGAATTTAAAAAAGAGCTCTTTAAACGTGATGATTGCTCTATCCTAACATCCAAAGAATAACAATATGCGTATTCCACGAAACGTTCAAACCATCAACCTACAATTTTTCTCTAAACCCACCCACGCATCCAGCCTCCCAACACAAAACCACCCTCCGAAACTGGTGCATTGACCAGGGGTCTCCGCTTTGTCCGAAATCGAGTTTGGCGCTAATTTGCGCGTGCCGGCGTATATCGGAGAAATTGGCGGTGCCAAGTTGGCGCTACAAGGCACATAACGGCCTGAAATTAGCCGAGGTGAATGTAACCAGGGAGCGAGCCCGATGGATCGTTGGCCGCTGCTCACGCCCACGCGGCTCGTTTCCACTTCGAAAGTTCGATAATTAAATCATTAGCTCTCCGTCCTTAACTAACTTTCTTTTTTTTTTTCGAATTTGCTCTTCGAATAATAGAAGGCGAGTCTTGCAAAGGAAGTGCTAACGTTTCGTTTTGCAGGGGTCAGGTGGCACTCGGTAACGAATACACCGATACGCGAACCGCGATCGTATTGATTACCTTTAATTTTTCGTGCCGCGGGAAATTTCATACGTTAGCCGAAGGTTACATAGCCAAACGATTGTGTATCGCCGGCAAACAGTCAAGCTCGCCGATTCTATTTTCTAATCGCTCGGCCGGCGAAGCACAATGAAAACGATATTACGAGTAGCCCCGAAGGCTTCTTAATTTAGAAGCGCGCGCGTAACGTTTGACGGTAGGAGGGGGGGGAGTTTTGATCTTTATTTTATGCGCGTTACGAGCATTGCGCGCCTTTCTTTCTTTTCTCATCGGCGTTGTGCAAATGAGCGGACGCGCGCGCATGTTTTATTCATTCGAGGAGCGAAATTAAAATTTAGCCGGCCAGATTGATTTTGCGAGCGGCGATTTTTTTTTTCTCGCCCGGCCGATTGATTGCGAAAGGGGAGAAATTTTTTTGACTTTTCGGGATAAGCGAGCGGAGTTTATGGGCACGGAAGTTTATTTAGAAATTTTTTTTGCGCGGAAAGCGTGGATCCCTTTTTTTATAGGAGGGGCAAGATGGTTTCTCAATGAGTTGTGTAAGGGCTTACGTAATTACGGGTAAAATTTATTAAGGATAAGGTAAAAGTAGCCCGACTGAATTTATTGTGCGGGGAAAACGCGCTGTTTACGTATACACGTCGCGAGATAAGAAATAGATACTTGTAATCAGGTTCTCGGAAGTCTAATTATTTCGGCCTTGCGGCTCGCGCCGATCGAAATTGTGCGCTGGGTAATCGAACCGGTCAATTTTCCAATATAGAAGAGTACCGTTGTGTTTTCTCGGAGTTTATAATAATACGCTGGGAAAGCTAGTTTTTTCTGATGAATTGCGATAACAAGAAAATACTATCCCGACCAGCGAAAAAATTATAACATGTGTTTTTTGATCTAACCGAGCCATACGTCAAAAAAGAAAAAGAAAAAATTCTCCTTTTCATCCAGCCAGCCCTTTTCCAAAAACTATTCACGTCCACGCACAACAATGCAGCCAGTATCCAGCCCAGACCCTCAACTCACTTTTTTACTTTACTTATAGAGAGCCAAGCATCACGCAATTTTCGGCGAAAGCAATTTTCTCGCCGAAAATTTCACGCAACCCCACGCACCTATATAGCCCACCCGGCTGAGTCAGACAATAAAGCGAAACAGACGGATCATTCAGCGATCGCGTGCAGCTCGCGGGGGGCTTGGCACGCGCCGCGACTCAAGTATATACACAATTACGAGCCGGCCGCTCGATTTTTGGCTACAGTGCGTCTAAAGGGTGTGTTGCTCGCGCTGTCTTTCTATACCGCTTCGTTGGGCTTGTAACTAATAGTCGTAGGCTCGATTCAATTTTTATGTAGCTGCTGGAAAATGAAGTTATATTGGTATTCTAATGGCGGGCGTGACTAGGCGAATTACGGATGAGGTTAAATATTTAGAGAAACTACAAACGAGTAGCTCGTGGTTATTGTATAATTATTATGTAAAGCGGCGTTTACGTTAAACGTTACAGCTTTACAACGAGACCCGCAAAGTCGGCGAATGCATAGTTATGATTATTCGCTCATTATGCCAGTTTAAAGATACGCGCGCAATTTTCGCTGAAAGCCAGAGTCTATTTGCCTAGCAATTATTACCCAGTAGTCATCCTCGTAAAAAAGCTTTTTTCCAAATGCAATTCATTTTTCGCATTAAAAGCCAGCGCTCGTCTCTCAAGTGTATAAAGCCGGCGTTGATACGCTCCAAATCCCGCGAATCCAGCCATCGAGTATGTATATACGCAATTAGAATAGCATGTCGCAGTTGCCACGGAATATGGCAATATATTGATTCTCGATACGTAACCGCACGCGCGCGCATCGAGTTATTTTGCTTATGCTCGTTCTCTTTCTGGCTGTCTTTTGCCCGAGGATTCGAAGCTCGCTTGATTGTGAGCTAAGGGATACTTGACCTCGTATTTGTCGGAGCTTTTTTCGATTTTTTTCGCGTGACTGTCGGCATTAAATTGCTGGATGCCGTGGCGAAATTTTTACTTATCTAAATTAAGTAATAACTCATTTTTCATACACTCAGCTCTGCGAATCCACTCTCATGATTTTACACCCCCTCTAAAAATTATAAACCTACATTCCGCGAACAACAAAACGGCAGCGTACAACAAGCAGCTCCGGAAATCTATGCAAATCCAGCGGCTGGCTTTTATGACGCGCGCGACGCGCCACTTAGCACCTCGCGCGCCAATTTCAAATTCAAATTTACCGCCGCTTACAACTATCGAGCCGAATACTCGCGTGCACATCGGAGTTGCGCGATTATCGCGCGATGACTCGGAGGAAAACTAGCTGCGGCGTAACAGGTGGCAAGGAGAGAAAAAAAAGTTACGAGCACGCGCGCAGTCGTTTTTTTATTTTTTGCTGAGTATTAAGGAGATGCGAGCGAGTGGGTTTAGCGTTTTATAGTGGATGGTTGGATGTGTGGGTAATTTTGGCAGATTTTTTAGTTGGTTGATTTTGCATTTTTTTGTTTGGTGTTGTGAATGTGCCTTACTGAAAAAAGTCAGATGAGATCTCACCTGAGATGCCGCGCCAAAATCGCAGGTGAGATCTAATCTGAGTTCTCATCTGTCGATTCATAAATAAAGAAAAACTGTATAAAAAGTTAATTCTAGAAAATTTATGAAACTG